>CM056052.1:515782416-516074577 GCA_029574335.1 Rana kukunoris
ATTTGCTGCTGCAGCCATGTATACCACTCCAAGTAGCCGCCATATATACTTGTAGGTAAGTAATCTGGGGGCGGTGAAAATCAAAATCAACTGATATTTTGCTGCCTGCATGAACATTACCTTAAACGGAGGTCCACCCTAAATAAAAAAAATCACCCGGACCCCCCCCCGGCGCGCCGCATCATTGGATGTGGTTGATGGCAGCGCAAGCCAATGGCTGCGCTGCTTTCAATCAACCAATGAATGAGCTGGGAAGACGGCCGAGAAGCTTGCTCGTTCACGGTGCGGGACAGGTAAGGGGTCAAGTGGTCAGGTGAGTATTCGGGGGCTTGGGGGCCTCTAATATTCTGATGTTTTTTCAACCTAATGCATAGAATGCATTAAGGTGAAAAAACATTTTACCTTTACAACCCCTTTTAAGAAGCAAGTTTTAGAAAAAAAAATGGACTTTAACCACTTTCTGACGGCCGTACAACTTTTGTATGGCCGCAGTGTGGTTCCCAATTGCCATGAGGCTGTCTATGTACGGCCTCCAGCCACTGGGGGGGTGCACGAGCGCCGCCAACGGCGGTGCGCCTGCCCGCCGCATCACAGATGCTGATGCGCGTGCCTAACGCCGGCGATGTCCGCCAGGCACCTGCGATCGGCGGTTACAGAGACAACAGTAAGCTGTTCTAAATGACTTTCCACCGCTCAGATGATGGTGGAAAGCTTACTGAGGAGAAACAGGAAGTGAGAAATTCAAACAGAAAAAAAAAACATTTAGAAGGATAAGGTAAGTGAACCAACCATGCACTAGCTTAAAGGAACCAATTTAGAAATTAAAAGACAAACCTTTACAACCCCTTAAGTGGTTAAATTTCCTGCATTTATTCACAGAAGTTTGCCTAAGAAGGAAGTTGGTTACAATGTTTCATGTTATTACAAACTTGGCAGACTGCCCAGAAGTTTATCCCTTTGATCCAAGAAGGAAGCTTAGTTGCTATGTTTCCTGTTAAGAACTTGGCAGACTGCCCAATATTTTCTTTTGACAGCTTAGGCTGCATTCACATTTAGGCGTTTTGTTGCCTGAAGCAGGACACCAATGCAGCCCTAAGACGCTAGAGGGGAAATGTAACATTCCCCTCTATGGAGATGGTTCACAACTCCACGCCAAACGCCGTACGCCTGAAGCTCAAAACAAGTCCCTGGCCCTTTTTTCAGGCGGCGTTCGGCATAGGAGATGTGGACCTGGGGGTTAAATCGCTGCGTTTTGTCGCTGCAATTCGCGGGACAAAACGCCGCGATCAGGTCGTCTAGGTGTGAATGCAGCCTAAGTGAGCAGATAAAGTCTCTACACTTGTTTATTTGAAAGAATCGGCAAACCCTGCATTGGAGATGGTCAGGGGGGTTGAATCGAGATCACAATTTTTTTAACGATTAATTGTGCAGCTCTAGTGCCTAACCAGTGTTTTTGTGTATTATGTGTGCTGCTTTTACTAGGGAACGATGGGGGTTTTATTTCCTGCTTTATGACACAAAATCATCCCTGCTGAGTCATATGAGTGCTAATAAGAGCTGCAGAGCTGGAGGTGTGCCTCTGTGTAAATCCAGGAAGTGAACAGGCAGCAGCTTCAGCTGCCCACAGTTAAAATGGTTTTAGCCAGACTCGGTGGAGGGAGATTTCTGCAGCATATTTGGCAAGTACAGAATCGCAGTTTATATAAAATAATATGCAAAGTGGTTCAGAGTGGCAAAGATTTTATTACAAATTAAGTGAGCAGACTGCAGTTCCTCTTTAAGTTGTACCTCTTTGATTTACAGCCGTCCTTCCCCTACAGCTATTTAAAGTGCAGCATTTACAGAGGATCTCTCAGCTCTGAAAAGCAGGGGATGGGGAACTGAAGTTATATCAGTGAGGAGAGCTCTGAGAGCGGATTGGAGGGAAAGGACACACTTTACACAGGAACAGAGCTGAGGCCGTCAATCAGCTGGAGGTCCCTCCCCTGTCACTTTTTTTTTTTTTTTTTTAACATTCGTACTAATAGCTGAGGAACAGGCAAGGGACAGAAATGACACTTTGTACACACTTAGGTTATGACTAAGCGCTAATATTTGCGCAAAACGCATCTACCTCTGTCCCCTGTTCCATCTGTCAACCACTTGTCATCTGAAGCTTCAATAAAAGGATCTTTGGAAGTGAAACCGTCCGGAATCATTTCCTTATCTCTGCCGCTTCCTGGAGCGATCGGTAGCGGTGGAGACGATCTGGTCCTTTCCACTCAGAGGCATGAAGTCGAGGGAGGGAATGATGACCCCTACTTACTCCATACCATTGGATGACAGAAGTGACGTCAAACTTAAAGCGGAGTTCCACCCAAATTCGGAACTTCTGCTAAACCTACTCCTCACTCCCTTACATGCCACATTTGGCATGTCATTTTTTTGGGGGGGGGAGTGGGGGCTTCAGGAGGAGTGGGACTTCCTGTCCCACTTCCTGCTTCTGCCGAGGGGCTGGTTAGGCGATTAAGCTTAATCGCCTACAGCAGCCCGTCCCTGTAGGCGATCGCATGGGACACTGACAGGTCCCATGCGATCACCTGTCCAATCAGCGGCGGGCCGCAACGCTCGCGCATGCGCAGTGCCGCTCGCGCATGCGCAGTGTGTGTCGGGCCGTGAAGCCGAAGGCTGTCACGGTCGGGTGCCCACAGTTGAAATGAAGAAGCCGGCCGGGGAGGGGGAGAGGAGCGGACCCCCCGGCCGGCGCGTCGCTGGATCGTGGAACACCTAGGTGAGTGTGTCTTTATTAAAAGCCAGCAGCTACACTTTTTGTAGCTGCTGACTTTTAATAAACACCCCTTTAACTTTCTGCCAATGGTCTTGCAGGTGGAAAACACATTTTTTTTAAATGTAAAAATGAGATTTGACCCCAGATTTCTCAATTAAGAGGACCTGTTGTGCTTTTTTTTTTCTATTAAGGCATGTTTAAATTTCTTGTAATGGGAAATAAAGTGATCCAAAAATGTTTTAACCCGTTCATGGCTATGCCTTTTTCTGACATTTGTTGCTTGCAAGCTGAAATCATTAATTTTTTGCTAGAAAATCACTTGGAACCCCCAAACATTATGGGCCAGATTCAGGTAGATGGGAGCATCTTTGCTCTGGAGTAACGTTTCTCATTTACGTTACGCTGGCGAAATTTCAGGAGCAAGTGCTGTTATTCATGAAGCACTTGCTCCTAAAGTTGCGGCAGCGTATCGCAAATGAGCCGGCGGAATTCAAATTGGGCGGGTACGGGGCGTGTATTATTTAAACTAAGCGCGATCCCGCGGCGAACGTACTGCGCATGCGTCGACTGTCAATGCATCCCAGTGCGCATGCTCCAAATTCTGTCAGTGAACGTCAGTGACGTCAAATCCCCATTCATGGACGTTTTACGCAAGCGACGCGATTTTTTTTTTTTTCGACGCGATGACGACGGCTATACTTAACATAGGATACTCCACTAGGGGGCTGCTTTATCTTTACGCCGCGTATCGCTTACGGAAACGTCGGAAAGTCACTGCATCGCGCCTGAATGCGATCGTGAATTGCCGATTCCCGCTGATTAACATATTTTTTCAGCGTAAATCAGCGGGAACGCCCCCGGCGCCATTTTTTAATTAAAGTTGCGATGCGATGGCGAAATTCAATTACGCCGATCGCATCGGAACTCCAACCCGGCGTTTCTTGTTTTCTGGTTACAGAAAACAAACGCCGGCTTAAAGTGACAGTTAGGCTGGAGTATCACTGATACTCCAGCCTAACTCTACCTGAATCTGGCCCTATGTGTGTGTGTGTGTGTGTGTAATAGATATATATACCTAAAATGTCATCCCTAGGCTGTCTTTATAGGGGCTTTAATTGCTTAATTCTGAACAGCTGAAACTTTAACGCCCCAAACCTCTCTGGCCATCTCTGCATCCGACGCCCAATAGTAATTGTCTAAACAAGGCAGAAATATATCTCCCGTCTGGGACAACACACACACACACACACAGATTTACCTGACTTCCTGTCATAATATATATATATATATATAACAGGAAGTCAGGTAAATCTGTGTGTGTGTGTTGTCCCAGACGGGAGATATATTTCTGCCTTGTTTAGACAGTTACTATTGGGCGTCGGATGCAGAGATGGCCAGAGAGGTTTGGGGCGTTAAAGTTTCAGCTGTTCAGAATTAAGCAATTAAAGCCCCTATAAAGGCAGCCTAGGGATGACGACTGATTGCTGCATCCTGAGGCTTTGTGAGTGAAGGAGCAGTCACAAACTCTACTGAAGAGGTGAGGTGCTGATGGATATTTCTGTGTGAGAAATATTGGAGACTTTTTTTGTTGTTTTCTGCTGTAGGACCAGCAGTGTCTGCCCAGCAGTAGGCTGTGCCAGACTCCATAGGTAGGTTCCTGTGTTGGGAAGGTAGACGCCCCAAGTGGCAAGGGTTTATTTTATGTTTTGTTTTGTTTTGTTTATGCTGTTTTGATGCTTACACGTGTATCCAGCAATATGGAAAAATAAACCATATAATTTGTTTTCAATCATCCTCAACTGCCTATTTGTACAGTTCAGCGTGTAGTGAACCCATCCAGGGGGTCACACACACCCTCTACCGAGCTAATCCCTCACACAATATATATATATACATTTTGGCAGAAAATCTAGAGAATAAAATGGCAATCGTTGCCATATTTTATGTCACACTGTATTTGCGCAGCGGTCTTTCATATGCAATTTTTTTTTTTTTACATTTAAAAACGAAACTAAATTTTAACAGTAAATTTAGCCCAATTTTTGGGGTTAATGTAAAAGATGATGTTACGCAGAGTAAATAGATACCCAACCTGTCGTGCTTTGAAATTGGGCACACTTGTGGCATGGTGACAAACTACGGTACCTAAAAAGGTACTGTAGTTCCATAGGCGGCGCTTTAAAAAAAATTACTGTTACCAGGTTAGAATTACAGAGGATGTCTAGTGCTATAGCTCTTCCTCCAATCGCGGCTTTTCGTGGTTTGAACACCGTTTACATATGCGGGCGCGACTTGTGTGTGCGTCTTCTTTGCTGCGCAAGCTCGCATGGATGGGGGCGGGGGCGCTTTAAAAATATGTATTTTCTTTTTTTCTAAGTTATTTTTCTTTTGTTGTGTTTTAATTTTTTTTATTTTTTTTTAATGGATTGCTTTTATTTCTATCACAAGGAATGTAAACATCCCTTGTGGCAGTAATAAGTGGTGACACGGGTACTCTTTATGGAGGGATCGGGGGTCTAAAAGACCCCAAATCCCTCCTTTACACTTCAAAGTATTCAGATCGCCAAAAAAGGTGATAATGAATACTTTTTTTTTTTTTTAGACGGTGCCTTTAGCAGCTGAGTAAACCGGAAGTGACGTTGCTTCCGTTATTACAGAGAGAAGATGAACAAAGGCGTTTCCAGCTTTGATTCAGTCTCTCTATCTAGCTGGCGGAAGTGCCGGATCGCGGATTGGGCCTCCTGGTGTAAGAGCGGCAGGAGGGGGTGACGTTCCCTCCTGCTCCTCCGGTATAACAGCCAACCGGCTTTTAGCAGCATTAGTTGTTATCCCTAAAGAGCCGACAGCCGGCTCTAAAAAATGGTTTCGGACGATGTCGGTATAACCCCTGAAAGCTGAGGCCGCATATATGCGAAAGCTTGGTGGGAAGGAGTTTTAAAGGGACAAAAATGTAAAGCGCGCTGTGCTTGTGCGCAGAAGCGAACACATACGCAAGTCGCACCTGGTTTTCAAACTACACATGTGCTATATCGCCACGACCGTTAGAGCGAGAGCAATATTCTAGCAAGAGACCTCCTCTGTAACTCAAAACATGTAGACATTTTTCAACTTTGCCTATGGAGATTTTTAAGTGTCCGTTTGTTGCCATTCTACGAGCGGGTGCAATTTTGAAGCGTGACACTTTAGGTATCAATTTACTTGGCGTAACGCTATCTTTCACAATATAAAAAGAAAATGTGCTAACTTTGTTTGTTTTTTTTTTTTTTTTTTTTTCTTATTTTTTTATTAAAGTATTTTTTCCGAAAAAATTGCGCTTTGGAAGACAGAGAGAATATCTATAAAATGTTTTGGGGTTCTAAGTAATTTTCTAGCAAAAAAAAAATAAATTTTACCTTTTAAACACCAAGTGTAAAAAAAAAATAAAAAAATAGGACCGGTCCTTAAAGGAGTTGTAAAGGAAAACATTTTTTGCTGAAATGACTGTTTACAGGGTATGGAGACATAATAGTTAACTGATTCTTTTTAAAAATGATTACAAATAGATAAATCTATTGTATAATGTACCTGCAGTTTCAGTTTCGTTTTTCATCTAGTTTCATGCTTGTGTGAAGTACAGAGCCAATACGGGCAGTGTTTGTTTTTAACCACTTCAATACCGGGCTTTAAAACCCACCTCCTTCACAGGCCTATTCTGGCACTTCTTACCTACATGTACAAATCATCATTCTTTTGCTAGAAAATTACTCAGAACCCCCAAACATTATATGTTTTTTTTTAGCAGACACCCTAGGGAACAAAATGGCGGTCATTGCAACTTTTTATCTTGCACTGTATTTGCGCAATAAGTTTTCAAACGGCTTTTTTTTGTAAAAAAAAAAAAATGGTTTCTTAAATTAAAAAATAACAAAAACAGTAACGTTGGCCCAATTTTTTGGTAAAATATGAAAGATGATGTTACGCCAAGTAACTAGATACCTAACATGTCATGCTTTAAAATTGCGTACACTCATGGAATGGCGCCAAACTTTGTTACTTAAAAATCTCCATAGGCGACACTTTAACATTTTTACAGGTTACCAGTTTAGAGTTAGAGGAGGTCTGTGCGTACGCTTTTAAGCGAGAGCTACCGGGGACAGGGGCATTTTAATTTTTTTATTTTACTTATTAATTTTTTTACACTTATATTTTTTTTTTTCAATCGCTTTTATTCCTATTACAAGGAATGTAAACATCCCTTGTAATAGGAATGTGTGTGACCGGTCCTCTTTAAGGAGAGATGTGGGGTCAATAAGACCTCACATCTCTCCTCCAGGCTGGAAAGAATGAGATCGTGAAAAAAAATTCACAGATCTCATTTAAACTAGCTGCAATTGCGGTTTGTTTACTTACGGGACCTGGGCGTGACGTCATCGCATCGCGCCCGGGCCTCTGACGGTCATAGAGATGACTGGCAAACATCCGGCGGACGGCGATCATCTCTCCGGGCCCCCGATGGGACGGGAGAGCCCGGAGAAGCACCGGATGGCGGCGGGAGGGGGGGGGGATGTCCCCTCCCGCCGCCTGTAAGAGCGATCTAGCGGCGGAAGCGCCACTATGATCGTTCTTGGGGTGCGCACGATTTCCGCCGCTAAAAAATTATATCTCAATGATGACTCTGGGTGCAGGAATCATTGAGATATCCCCCCCGCAAAGCCCAGGCCGTCATATGACGTCCACCCGGGATAACAGGTCCCCGTTTTGGACGTCATATGACGGCGTGTGGGTATCAAGTGGTTAAAATGAAACTGATTGGTTCTGAGGGGTTTTAGACACACGGTAATCACACCTTCTTGATTAGAGACCACGGAGAGAAGCTCCCAGTACTTTTTTCATAAGGAAACCGACAACCAGGAAGTGTGCAGAACAGAGAAAGATTACAGCAAAAAGGAACAATGCGGACATGAAACCAGGACTGCATTAGGGTAAAGTAAGCTATTTAGGTAAAACATTTTTTTTCCTTTAGTGACCCTTTAAGTGGTTAATAAGCCCCCAGTTCTTCATAGAAAACAAGTAGTAATTCGAGATTATAGTAAGCCAGTGAATAGCGTGCCTTTCCCTAGAGGCGGTGTGAATTAACACCCAGGGCTTAGGATCTACCAGGAAAAGAGCAACCTGAAATGAATGGCTGCAAAACCAGTTATTTATTAACCGCAGCTCTGCCGCTTCTGCCTAATATCAGTCCCGTGTTTCCTGTTCTTATTTTTCTATATAGAATAATAACAACCCAGCAGTGCTTTGTTGATTTATAATGTGAATGAGGCTTTGTGTATGGCCGTTCAGGGTAATTGTTTGTCACAGGTGATGCATACAACAGGCGGCCTGTAAAATCAATGACCGGGGAAAATACATAGTGGCTGTATGCGGAAATGCACCCCCGAAGGGTTCTTACAGGGACGTATGCACTACCCAGACTTCGCACTGGGCTGGGGGCATCGCATACATCCCTGTACATGGGTACCGCTCAGATGTGTGCGTACAGCACTTGTGTTTTACAGCCTCTCGTTTGATTTTGATAGGCTGCTGGCAGTAGGCTGTATTCTACACCTGTAACTCCCAGGCGAGTTAGGCCCCATTCACATCTAGTGTGTTTGCAGGCGTAATCGCCACAATTCTAAACCGTACTGCAATGCTGGCAAAAGCAGCACGCTTGGTGGGATGCCATTCATTTTCAATGGCACCTAAACGTGGTGCTGTTATGGCGGGCAATGCTTGTCACCTTAAAATAAGCTCCTGCTCCTTATTGGGCGACAACCTTTGCGCAATGTGTTTGGCAGCTTGATTTATAACACCAAAACTTCACCGCATTAAAAATGAATGGCATCCAAACAAACATGCTGCTTTTTTTCACATTGGGATTGCAGATGAGGCTTCGTCTGAAAAACGCTCCAGTGTGAAAGGGGCCTTAGAGAAACTTAATTAACAAACGGCATCGTGAAGGCCAAGGAACACACCAGACATGTCAGGGATAAAGTTGAAGAAGTTTAACTACTTGCCAACCGCCCACCGCAGTTATACGGCGGGACGGTGGCACTGCTGGGCGAGAGCACGTAGCTCTACGTCCTACCTTTAGCGGGGAACGAGAGCTGTGTGTGTAAACGCACAACTCTCGTTCCTGTCAGCGGGGGAAACGCTGATCTTCTCTTCATACAATGAACAGAAGATCAGTGATTTCCCCTAGTGAGGCCACCCCCCCATACAGTTAGAACACACCCAGGAACACACTTAACCCCTTCCCCGCCCCCTAGTGTTAACCCCTTCACCGCCAATGGCATTTTTATAGTAATCCAATGCATTTTTATAGCATTGATCGCTATAAAAATGCCAATGGTCCCAGAAATGTGTCAAAAGTGTCCAATGTGCGCCATAATATCGCAATACCGAAAAAAAAACGCTGATCGCCTCCATTACTAGTAAAAAAAAAAAAAATATTAATAAAAATGCCATAAAACTACCCCCTTTTTTGTAAACGCTATAAATTTTGCGCAAACCAATCAATAAACGCTAATTGCGATTTTTATTTTTATTTTATTTTTATTTATTTTTTACAAAAAATATGTAGAATACGTATCGGCCTAAACTGAGGGAAAAAAAATGTTTTTCTATATCTTTTTTGGGGATATTTATTATAGCAAAATGTAAAAAATATTGCATTTTTTTCAAAATATTCGCTCTATTTTTGTTTATAGCGCAAAAAATAAAAACTGCAGAGATGATCAAATGCCACCAAAAGAAAGCTCTATTTGTGGGAAAAAAAGGACGCCAATTTTGTTTGGGAGCCACATCGCACGACCGCGCAATTGTCAGTTAAAGCGACGCAGTGCCGAATCACAAAAAGTGCTCTGGTCTTTGACCAGCAATATGGTCCGGGGGTTAAGTGGTTAAAGCGGGTTAGGTTATAAAAATATATCCCCAACTTTGAACATCTCATGGAGCTCTGTTCAATCTATCTTCCGATAATAGAAAGAGTATGGCACAACTGCAAATCTAACACTTTGTGTTGGTTTATCACATTAAATCTCAATAAAATACATTAACGTTTTTGGTTGTAACATGACAAAATGTGTACAATTTCATTAGGGATGAATACTAAAAAAAAATAAAAAGAAGAAAATTACATCCCTGATTACCCTTCCCCCCCCCAGATTACATTGTGACTACAGTATGTAAAAGAGATATTAAATAAAGAAAAAAATCATTTGTTTAAGGTCACTAGTCAGTTTTCCTGGTCACCCCCACACCAGCCATATGATACGCCACTCGTGACCCTATGTAGAAACCCCCCCCTCCCCCAAAACATTTTATTAATTTTCCAAAAATGTTGATAAACTTCAAAAAACCTGCCATGCCTCTTACTAAATACCTTGGACTATCTATTTTCCAAAAAGGGCCATTTGGGGGATAGTTGTACGGTCCTGGCATTTTAGGGCATCAAGAAATGAGATGGGCCACCAGTAAATCAGGTTTGATCAATTTTCAGATATATATACCATTGTTTGTGGACTCTCTAACTTTCCTACATACTGAATATACACTGATTTGGGTTATTTTACCAAAGATATGTAGCAGAATAAATTTTGTCCAAAATGTATTAATTATTTGTTTGAAATTTTTTATAGTGGAAGTCAAGAAAAAACATTTAACTTTTTTTTTTTTTTTTTAGTTTATTTAACAAAGATATTAAAAAAATAAAAAAGTTCCATAATTAGATTAACTACTTTTCACTTGCCCACCGTCAAATGACGGAAGGGTGGTGTGGCGCTCGTTCTTGAACAACATCATCCCAGAATGGCCATTCTCACGTGCCCGTGGGGACACGCAACGTGTCGATCACGGCCGCGCTGTATTGCTAGGACGGGCGCTATCCTGATCTTTGTAAAGTGGTCCTTTAACCATGTGATCAACTGTGTCCAATCACTGTAGGTCACATGTAAACACGAAGATGCCGCTACTCGGCTCTAATCTCCTTGCAGGGGACATCCAGACATGTAATCGGGGGGCACTGATCTGCAGTGCCCCGATTACAATACAGTGCCTAAAAGTGCCACCTATCAGTGCCCATAAGTGCAGTGTATTAGTGCCTCCCCGTCGGTTCCACCTAATCAGTGCATATCAGTGAAGGAGAAATATGACTTACTGTGGAACCTCTGATTGTGAGTAAAGCGGTTAATGAGCGTTTTGCAATACAAGCACTGTTTCTTGAAAAATACTAACTCTGTTTGCATGTGTTGTCTCGCAAAACTAGCAGGATTCAGACCAAAGCGGTGTGCAGTACTGCGTTTGGCCTGGTGTGGGGGGGGCGCCGGAGCCGTTTGGAAACTCCACCCTCTCTTGGAAATACTATGTTCCCAAGGTCAGCCGATCTGTCCTCGGGACTTCCGGCTGTTTCCAAGGCTCTCCGGTGCCCCTCGCTTCTGGCCGCATGCGGTATTACATGCCAATGAAATCAATGCGGAACGAATTTTTTTCGTTTCCATTGACTTCAATGGGGAAACTCGCTTTGATAAGCGAGTACTTTGGATTACGAGCATTCTCCTGGAACAGATTAAGGCTCGTAATCCGAGGTTCCACTGTATTTATAAACTCTACTGGCAGAAACTGACTGACTTAGGGCTCTTTCACACGTCCGTTCCGTTCGTCCGTTTTTTGGACATCCGGTAACGGACCTCAATGCTTCCCTATGGGAGCGGATCTGTTAGCGGATGATGCATCCGCTAACGTCCGCCAGATCCGCATCCGTTTTTTCAGACGGAAGAATGTCCTTTTTTTTATTCCTTTCAACGGATCGGATGCAAACAGACGGTCCGTTTCCATCCGATTCCCCATAGGGGATAGCGGAGGAGAGACAGGGCGGTCCCTGCACAGTGTGCGGGGACCGCCCTGTCCACCCGACAGCTCAGCGGAGACCCCCCGCTGAGCTGACGGACACACGGAGCGGACCGAAAAACGGAACGCACGTGTGAAAGAGCCCTTATATTTTTTTTGTTTATTTTTTATGTAAAAAAAAAAACACAGCAGTGATTAAATGCCACCAGAAGAAAGCTCTATTTGTGTGAAGAAAATGCATACAAATTTCCCATGTTTACAGTATAGCATGACCGCGCAATTGTCATTCAATGTGTCACAGCGCTGAAAGCTGAAAATTGGCCTGGGCAGGAAGGGGGTGAAAGTGCCCTGTAGGCAAGTGGTTAAATACCACCAAAAGAAAGCTTTATTTTTGTGAAAAAAAATATTTTATTTGGTTTCAGTGTTGCTTGACCAAGCAAGTGCCAGTCAAAATAGCGCGTTGCTCAATTGCGTAAACTGGCCTGATCAAGAGAGTGAAGGGGTTAATCCAGATTTCCCTTCACTTCCTGTCCCGGTATTGTCTCTGCTACAAGAAGTAAGGGGGGATCTGCAGATCTGGGTCACACAGAGCAGTAATAATGTGCCTGCCTACGTCCATGTTCTGCTCATGGTGTATGTACTGTCTGCTCACACTATCCCCCCCTCTGTCATCTTCAGGGGGTC
This sequence comes from Rana kukunoris, assembly GCA_029574335.1. Classification (NCBI taxonomy): domain Eukaryota; kingdom Metazoa; phylum Chordata; class Amphibia; order Anura; family Ranidae; genus Rana; species Rana kukunoris. Next base: position 515,794,730 of record CM056052.1, read on the forward strand.
GGAGTTCCATACATTAGGCTTGTCATTTGATCCAATGTTTATTCCTGGAGCAGGGAGTCCATTGGAGTTTTCAATAATAGAACAATTCCTCATCGTTTTCTGAGCTTCAGCACTTTTTCTTGCAGGAGGCCGCCTTCTATGGATGCGTTTTTATAACCGTGGAAAAAAAAATGTTTTATGTCGGACCGCTCTTTTTCTCATTCTATATTGAGACTTGATGCTGTAACAGGCTAAAGGAATACAAAGTGGCAGCATTTGTAAAAAAAAAACATTGGGATCCTGGGGGAACATCTGAGGGATGGGGGTGATTAAATTCTGTTCCTTTTGAAGGTCGGTTCCATCCAAAAATGACCGTATATACTCGAGTATAAGCCAACCTGAGTATAAGCCGGGGTACCTAATTTTACCCCAAAAAACTGGGAAAACGTATTGACTCGAGTATAAGCCTAGGGTGAGAATGCAGCAGCCACTGTAAGCGGAAGAGAGGGTCAACAATGCCCACTGCACGCCTCACTGTGCCCATTGCAGCCTCACTGTGCCCGAGTCAGTGTACCTTTTTTTTATTTATTTATTTTTTACAGGCTGCAGGCATACATTCATTGTTTAAAAGTCGTGGTCACCTCCTGGTCCTGTTCCGTGATAGGTGTTTCCCAGCAACCTATCTCGGACGTCTTCTCATCCTCGCACTCGGTTTCCCAGCAGGCACTGTGTTTAGTGTTCCGCCTATCACGGACCCTCTCTTTTCAGAGGATGAGAGGTCGTCCGTGATAGGCGGTACACTGAACACAGTGTCTGGTGGGAAATGCCCATCACGGAAGGGACCAGGGTTTTCGACCATTTGATAACCACTGTGACAGCCAATTATAGAGATCATGTGATTGGTCATATTTTACAATACCTCACTCCACGCCCCTTTTCTGTGTGTAGAGATGCTGGGGCTGGGTGAAATGGGTTATGGGGTCACATACAGCAATAAGTTGTAAATGTGGAATATAAAATTTGGGAACTTGGTAGCCACGGGTGCTGAATACAGCACTCCTAGAAATCAATGGTGGGTATACACCAAGTATGTTCAAATTCCGACCCACGGGCCAATTGCGGCCCTGTGTTCCGGTTTTGAACGGACCACCGGGTTATTTAGACATGTATATCTTTTGTGGCCCTTGGCAATATCCCAGCACCCCGGGGCCACAGAAATGTATATGTCTTGGTACAGGACAGGGAGGAGGCAGGACGAGCGCCGCCGCCGTACACACACACACACAGTATTTCCTGTTTACAGGCGGCCTCTATAATAGGAAGTTCCGCGATGCTATTGGACGGCTGTTCTGTCCATCAAAGGAGGCGGGACTTTCTATTAAAGAAGCCGCTGTGTAATGAAATTTTTGGCGCTTGTGAGAGCATTCCTGGCAAATATGGTGCTGCGTTCCTGGCAATGGTGGGTGCTGCGTTCCTGGCAATGGTGGGTCTGCAGATGGGCACTTGTGAGGCTGCAGATGGGCACTGACCCTTATTTTGCTTCATAGTTCATTACATTTTGAGCTTTTTTTTTTCTGAAACTTCGCTCTTAAAGTGAAGGCGTGTTATACGCCAATAAATACTGTATATCCAAATAATACGCCCAAGCTCATCTCTTCACCACACAGCAACAAAGGCAAGAGAATCCTTGTTGGGCCGTGTATTGGTGCTCGGAGGAACTCACTTGGACATCATTTTAATGGTTCCAAGAATGTCAGGCAAAATGGTCGGCCCTCACGCATGTTCACTTATCAAATATGGCCATCTTTGAAAAAAGTTTGGACACCCCTGGACACTGAAACGTGTAGGCTCCTAGACACAGCAAGTCTGCATTCAGAAATGTATATCCATACGCATGCATGGTTACAGAAGTACCAGCATATCTCCGCTTATTGTCATTGATTTAATGTAGGTGGCTGTACATTGCACCTGTGGCTGGTAGGTGAGAAAGTATGCCCTAATCTTACTTTGTATAACCCTAGGCATCCTGCTGGCATGAGGCCTTCTACAGTGCCTTGAAAAAGTATTCATACCCCCTGAAGTTTTCCACATTTTGTCATTTTACAGCCAAAAATGTAAATGAATTTTATTTGGATGTTATGTGATGGACCAACACAAAATGGCACATAATTGTAAATTGGATGGAAAATTACAAATAGGTTTCAATTTTATTTATTTTTTTACAAATCTGTGAAAAATGTGGGGTGTATTTGTATTCAGCCCCCCCTGAGTCAATACTTTGTAGAGCCTCCTTTCACTGCAATTACAGCTGCAAGTCTTTTTGGGGATGTCTCTACCAGCTTTACACATCTAGAGAGGGACATTTTTGCCCATTCTTTTTTCCAAAATGGCTCAAGCTTTGTCAGATTGGATGGAGAGCGTCTGTAAACAGCAATTTTCAAGTCTTGCCACAGATTCTCAATTGGATTTAGGTCTGAACTTTGACTGGGCCATTCTAACACGTGAATATGCTTTGATTTAAACCATTCCATTGTAGCTCTGGCTGTATGTTTAGGGTCGGTGTCCTGCTGGAGGGTGGACCTCCCACCAGTCTCAAATCTTTTGCAGACTCTAACAGGTTTTCTTCGAAGATTACCCTGTATTTGGCTCCATCCATCTTCCCCATCAACTATGACCAGCTTCCCTGTCCCTGCTGAAGAAAGCATCCCCACACCATGCTGCCAACCACCATGTTTCACGGTGGGGATGGTGTGTTCAGTTTGATGTGCAGTGTTCAGTTTTCCGCCACACAGCGTTTTGCTTTTAGGTCAAAAAGTAAAATTTTGCTCTCCTCTGAGCAGAGCACTTTCCTCCACATGTTTGCTGTCCCCCCACGTGGACTACTTGCAAACAGGATTTCTTATGGCATTCTTTCAACAATGTCTTTCTTCTTGTCACTCTTCCATAAAGGACAGATTTGTGGAGTGCACGACTAATAGTTGTCCTGTGGACAGATTCTCCCACCTGAGCTGTGGATCTCTGCAGCTCCTCCAGAGTTACCATGAGCCTCTTGGCTGCTTCTCGGATTAATGCTTTCCTTGCCCAGCCTGTCAGTTTAGGTGGACGGCCATGTCTTGGTAGGTTTGCAGTTGTGCCATATTCTTTCCATTTTCGGATGATGGATTGAACTGTGCTCCGTGAGATATTCAAAGCTTGGGATATTTTTTTTTATAACCTAACCCTACTTTAAACCTTTCCACAACTTTATCCTTGACCTGTCTGGTGGGGTCCGTGGCCTTCGTGATGCTGTTTGTTCACTAAGGTTCTCTAACAAATCTCTGAGGGCTGTATTTATATTAAGATTATAACATCCACAGGTGGATTTTTTTTTTTAAGTAACTAGGTGACTTCTGAAGACAATTGGTTTCACTAGATTTTAGTTGGGGGTATCGGAGTGAAGGGGGCTGAATACAAATGTGAGCCACACTTTTCACATATTTTGTTTCTAAAATTGTATTTGAAAAAAACATTTTATGGTTTTCCTTCCACTTCACAATTATGTGCCACTTTGTTTTGGTCTATCACATAAAATACCCATAAAATACATTTACATTTTCGGTTGTAACATGACAAAATGTGGAAAATGTCAAGTGGTGTGACTTATTTTCAGAAGCACTGTACTGTACTTGGCGTGCATGCAATTAAAACTAAATGTATAGCTATTGGTGGGGCAGCTTTATATGTTTGTCCAGATTTCATGTCTCGCCCCGAGTCTGTGTCTGTCACATGTGGTTGATGTATCCATCCTAATTTTCCCTCAAATTTGCAGATTATCCATGGCCTGTTTTCTTCCTGTGCTATATGATCTGTAACGCAATCCTAAATAGTTTTTTTTAATTTGTAATAAAGCCTCGGGGGCATAAACATATGTGCATTGATTCCCAAGATAAGAAGCTTCCTCAGAGGTTAAATTAATCAGTGTTGTGTTGCAGTCGGATGGCAGTTTCCTCCAGTGTAACTCCACACACCAAGCAGAGAGCGGGAAATCGGCTAGGCCAGTTTCCACAATATCCCCCATTGTCTTTAGATTGTGATTTTGCTACTTAACCACTTTATTACTGGGCACTTAAAGCCCCTTCCTGCCCAGACCAATTTTTTAGCTTTCAGCGCTGACGCATTTTGAATGACATTTGCACGGTCATACAACACTGTACCCAATAGAGCTTTCTTTTGGTGGTATTTGATCATCTCTGCGTTTTTTTTTTTTTCTTTTGCGCTATAAACAGACAAAAAAAAAAAAATTTTTTTTTTTTTTTTTTTTTTGATATAATAATGTCCCAATTTTTGTTAAAATATATTTTTTCCCTCAGCTTAGACCGATACTTATTCTTTTACATATTTTTGTAAAAAAAAAAAAAAAAAATCGCGATGATAGATTTATGATTTTTATTTTTTACTAGTAATGCCGGCGATCTGCGATTTATTTATTTTTATTTTTTGTCAGGCCTACAAAATTGCGGCGGACATATCGGACACTTTTGACACTTTTTTGGGACCATTCACATTTATACAGTGAACAGAGCTATAGTAATGCACTGATTAATGTATAAATGTGACTGGCAGGGAAGGGGTTAACACTAGGGGGTGAAGAAGGGGTTAAATGTATTGCCTGGGTGTGATTCTTACTGTGGGGGGAGGGGACTGACTGGGGGAGGTGACAAGGGACACAGATCGGTCTCCTCTCTCCCTGACAGGACGTGGAGCTCTGTGTTTACACACAGCTCCATGTCCCTGCTGTCACTGCCGATCACGGGCACCTGGCGGACATTGCGGCCGCTAGGCATGCACATCGGCATCTCAGCGATCCGCCGTGCACAGTTTTTTTCCCCGCTGCACGCCCCCAGCGGCGTGCGTGGGGAATGCACATAAAAGGACGTCCATGGGCGTCCACCCGGCAGTTGATAGCCGCGCTGTGGACGTCTTTTTTGTCTATAGCGCGGCTGCTCTCAAGTGGTTAAAGGGGAACTTTTTTTTTTACAAATATGTGAAAAGTGTGGTGTTTATTTGTATTCAGCCCCCCGGAAATTCCACAATGCTTTTGCAATGCCATTATTTCTCAGTGGCACACCAAATGCAGTGTGAATCTGTCGCAATTGTCGCACAGCAAATCGGATACAAAATTGAGCAAACAATTGCAGGGCGGCCTGTCACCTGCTGGATACCTTCCGCCCGTGATTCAGAACACCCAGGTGGAAATGGAGAGTAATGCACACGATCATTTTTCTGGTTGTAAAAAACAACGTTTTTTAAAAATGTAATTTAAAACAATCGTGTGTGAGCTTCAGAGCATTTTTCTGAAAAACGACAAATTTTTTCCCTGAACATGCTCTATTTTTTTATAACGACGTTTTAAACTATCTCGTTATTCGGGTTGTAAAAAATTATCATGTGTGGGCTATAACGACGTCAAAAATCTGCGCATGCTCAGAAGCAAGTTATGAGACAGGAGCGCTCGTTCTGGTAAAACTACCGTTTGTAATGGAGAGAGCACATTCATCACGCTGTAACAGACAGAAAAATCAGCTAAAGCAGCCCCAAGGGTGGCGTCATCCGAATGGAACTTTCCCTTTATAGTGCCAAAGTTTGTTTTGTACGTCACCGCGCTTTGCTAGAGCATTTTTTTTTTTTAACGATCGTGTGTAAGCAAGGCCGTTTCTGTGGCTCCTGATGGTGATTGGGAGTTGTTAACTGCTCTGACCAGCGCCGCCCCCCCCTCTCTCCTGTCACTCTCTAATTACCATATATAGGGCATCGGCACCTGAATTACAGCGGTGGGGGTGTTTTTTTTTTGATGCACCTGATTAGAGCCTTAGGCTCAAATAGGCGCCTAAAAATGTGAGACGCGGGCGCAACGCTATGCGTTCGCTTCTCACTCAGCTGTATGTCAGGAAAGCAAAGGAATTGAACCGCCTCTGCCAATTGGGTCTGTGTTACCTGTCACCTGATTGGCTGAAGCGACAAGTGCTGTGACCAATCACAGCAGAAGAGGAGCAGGCGGGAGACGACGTCGGAAGGAGGACACCGGCCACCGCCTGCCGCCGTCACCCGCTGCCCACCTGAGATGAGGTAAGTGCCGGGCAGATGACAGGAGGCGCAGTAGCAACACATGAGGCACAGTGGCTGCGTTTGGTGGGCACAGTGGCTGCGTTTGGTGGGCACGGTGGCTGCGTTTGGTGGGCACGGTGGCTGCGTTTGGTGGGCACGGTGGCTGCGTTTGATGTTTTTTCTTTTTCCCATCTTTTTTCAGTTTGCGCTTCCCCAAAAATATTGAGCACCAGCCGCCACTGGCTGGGACTGTATGCTGGGAGCGGGCAGTGAGCACACTTTAAGCGCAGAACAGATGAGCCCCATAGATACGTATATGTGGCATGCCAGTGTGAAGAGCAGCACTCTGAGATGCCACCTATATGGATTACACTGCCATCAACAGGTTAAAAAGAGAACCATTGAAGCTTTTCCTGGCTTGCTGGGGTAAACGTTGCCATGACTTGGCTCGGTTGGATCAGCAGCGAAGGTTCTATGACCTGTTGCATGCAATCCCTTTTACCAGCAGTGATGTGTGTCGCGGGAATAGAAGCCGCACACGCAAGGAAAATGTAAATTGTCTGCAAAGGAAGATGAGAGTTACAGATAATCCCTAAATATACAATGCTGTGGGCCTGGAACGCGTCGGCTTCGAGAAATTCAGTAGGGAATGTGCTTGTATGGGTTTGCTGGAATGGAGTGACTTTTATTGGAATAGTTCTTTTTAAGAAGTTGATACATTTCCTTTTCTATGTGGTTTTCTCTGTCGCTCAGACAGCTGATCGCCGAGATTCACTGTCCTCTTAGAGAGGCAGGAATGGAACTCTTCAATATATTAGACAGTACTTTGGATGTGATAGACCTCAGTGAAGTCGCTCAGCGGCAGCTGTTCTTTAATGTCACTTCCTAAAATACAGAAGTGATCACATTCTATTCCGATGACACTACCAGACACTCGCTCTTATGAATTATAAAAGAACCGTTTAACCAGCATGACTCTGCGTTTTCTTCCAGATCAATCTTTATAAAAGGTGTTTGTTTTTTGTTACCCTTTCTGCTTTTTTCTCAGTGTCTTTATAAATATATTACATCTGTCCATAGTATACTGTATGAGGACAGTCCAGTTTGGCATTTAAGTTGCTCTCCATGTCGCCTTTTATAGAACCCGCGGGTATCGCTGTGGATTTCCTGAGCGTTGCTTCAGCTTCTTCTCTTGAGATTTGGAATTCCCTGCGCTGTCTAGGATCCTGTCGGAGGGCTTAACACATTAATCTATAAGATCAAAAATCCGGCAACCTGAAAGCTTCTTCGTTATGGAACTTTATTTGAGCACTTACAGCAATTGTAACATCATAAAATGCTAATGCGTTTCGGCCGAAGCCTTACTCATAAGTTCCGTAACTAAGAAGCTTTCGTGTTGCCGGCTTTTTGATCTTATGGATTTGTGTTGAACGGTTCAGGCTGAGCAACGGCACTCCGCTCATACGTCTTATAATACTGCGGCAGAGCTTGGGTGAGTTTTCTTTGTGTCTTAATTTGATTGCCTCTGCGATTTATTCTATTTTTTGCACTATAAACAAAAATAGAGCGACATTTTTGAAAAAAAATCAATATTTACTTTTTGTTACAAGAAAAATCGAGTCAAAAATTTAGGCCAAAATGTATTCAGCCACATGTCTTTAGTAAAAATAAAATCACAATATAAAAAAAAAAATGTATCTACCTAGCGGCAACAGTGACACTAATACAGCGATCAGAAAACCGATCGCTTGGTGACACTGGCAATAGGGGGTGAAAGGGTTAACTAGGGCGGTGATCGAGGGGTTAAACCTTTATTAGGGGGGTTCAGGGCTACCCTGGACCTAACAGTAACTGCCTGTCACACTGACACTAAATGCAGTGATCAGTAAATATATGATCACTGCTATTGGTGACACTGTGATAGGGGGCTGGGGGGGGGGGGGGTTTGGAAGGGGTTAAGTGTGCCTATGTGTGTGGTGTCAGTGTAGTGTTGGTGCGACTTGCTTCTGATGTCTTCTCTCCTCTAGTCGGATTGAAAATACCGCCGAGAGGAGAGCTGACATCACTTCCTCTGCCAGTGTTTACATTACACAGGCAGAGGAAGTGCAGGGCGGGGGGATGCCGGATTGGCTGAGAGCGATCACGAGGGGGCGGACAGAAACGAACAGCCGCCCCCTCATTCTGGATCGCTCCCAAAGGTAAGACGCCGGCCGCATGTAGCGGAGGCAGTCCCGATCGGACCCCCGACCCACAAGAAGGCAGGGACGTACATGTACGCCCATCTGCCTGTACATGCCATTCTGTAGACGTACATATACAGGTCATTCTCAAAAAATTAGCATATTGTGATAAAGTTCATTATTTTCTGTAATGTACTGATAAACATTAGACTTTCATATATTTTAGATTCATTACACACAACTGAAGTAGTTCAAGCCTTTTTTTTGTTTTAATATTGATGATTTTGGCATACAGCTCATGAAAACCCAAAATTCCTATCTCAAAAAATTAGCATATCATGAAAAGGTTCTCTAAACGAGCTCTTAACCTAATCATCTGAATCAACTAATTAACTCTAAACACCTGCAAAAGATTCCTGAGGCTTTTAAAAACTCCCAGCCTGGTTCATTACTCCAAACCGCAATCATGGGTAAGACTGCCGACCTGACTGCTGTCCAGAAGGCCATCATTGACACCCTCAAGCAAGAGGGTAAGACACAGAAAGACATTTCTGAACGAATAGGCTGTTCCCAGAGTGCTGTATCAAGGCACCTCAGTGGGAAGTCTGTGGGAAGGAAAAAGTGTGGCAGAAAACGCTGCACAACGAGAAGAGGTGACCGGACCCTGAGGAAGATTGTGGAGAAGGACCGATTCCAGACCTTGGGGGACCTGCGGAAGCAGTGGACTGAGTCTGGAGTAGAAACATCCAGAGCCACCGTGTACAGGCGTGTGCAGGAAATGGGCTACAGGTGCCGCATTCCCCAGGTCAAGCCACTTCTGAACCAGAAACAGCGGCAGAAGCGCCTGACCTGGGATACAGAGAAGCAACACAGGACTGTTGCTCAGTGGTCCAAAGTACTTTTTTCGGATGAAAGCAAATTTTGCTTGTCATTCGGTAATCAAGGTGCCAGAGTCTGGAGAAAGACTGGGGAGAGGGAAAGGCCAAAATGCCTGAAGTCCAGTGTCAAGTACCAACAGTCAGTGATGGTCTGGGGTGCCATGTCAGCTGCTGGTGTTAGTCCACTGTGTTTTATCAAGGGCAGGGTGAATGCAGCTAGCTATCAGGAGATTTTGGAGCACTTCATGCTTCCATCTGCTGAAAAGCTTTATGGAGATGAAGATTTCATTTTTCAGCACGTTCACAGTGCCAAAACCACTGGTAAATGGTTTACTGACCATGGTATTACTGTACTCAATTGGCCTGCCAACTCTCCTGACCTGAACCCCATAGAGAATCTGTGGGATATTGGGAAGATAAAGTTGAGAGATGCAAGACCCAACACTCTGGATGAGCTTAAGGCCGCTACCGAAGCATCCTGGGCCTCCATAACACCTCAGCAGTGCCACAGGCTGATTGCCTCCATGCCATGCCGCATTGAAGCAGTCATTTCTGCAAAAGGATTCCCAACCAAGTATTGAGTGCATAACTGAACAGAATTATTTGAAGGTTGACTTGTTTTTAATTAAAAACACTTCTTTTATTGGTCGGATGAAATATGCTAATTTTTTGAGATAGGAATTTTGGGTTTTCATGAGCTGTATGCCAAAATCACCAATATTAAAACAATAAAAAGGCTTGAACTACTTCAGTTGTGTGTAATGAATCTAAAATATATGAAAGTCTAATGTTTATCAGTACATTACAGAAAATAATGAACTTTATCACAATATGCTAATTTTTTGAGAATGACCTGTACATGCGACGGGCGTTAAGTGGTTAATGTATTAAGGATACGGATATATTAAATAAGAATTTTAGGTATGCCGAATTTTAAATAATTATAGACGAATGTATATTCTATACTTTTGGGATACCTCTTAGAAATGTTGTCTCCAAACTACAGCTCGCTGGCCAGGTGCAGCCCTTTGCATGTCTTAAGGCTGCATTCACACCTGAGCGTCGGTCGTTCGGTTGTTTTTTGCCGGCGTTTTGTCGCGCGTATTCAAGCTTATTTGCGAGTTTGCATACAGCGTCGTGCGACGTTTTTGTACTTCGACGTTTTTTATTTTAGCCAATAGGAAAAATTATCTTCTTTTCATCACTCGTTGCTATGTTGGTAGATTTTTTTTTATTTTCTGCCTGGGTGAAAAGTTCTATTGATTAGAGCGACAAAACGCCCGTAGCAAACGCTCATTGTCGTGCAAGTCACTTGAATCGAAAAATACACTTTTTGTAGCTGCTGACTTTTAAATGGATGGAACTCAAGACGTAGCTAGGCATAGTAAGATGTGGGTATTCTTCCATTGCACAATCGGATGGGTAGCAGTAATCTGATAGAACCCCCTTTATACCTGGAACCCCCAATAAGTGTAAAGGGGGAGGCTTTGCAGAAACAGTCACTTGCCCTGTACAAGAAGGCTGTGCTGTGAGAAATGCATGGGATTGCCAACGTTTGGCGAAATGTCTGTTTACCTGGCTGCAGTGCTCTTCTTCTGGCTTCAGTCCCTTGAGTCCGTAACAAGAATGGAAATCGGGAGTTCTGTCTTTACTTTCGGCATCGGCTTACTTTGAACAGTTTCCTTTTTAAATAAAGATTTTCTTTTACCGGGTCAGATGCTATTTTTGGGTAGCCTGGCGTTCAGCTTTTACCATTGGCCACGTGACCATATGTTACATATCGTCATTAGGCTGAGGGGAGCCATCCGTTCAGATTTTCATTATTGGAGCCTATTCATCATTATAGAGCCTCAAGAAATGCGTCTCTCTCACAACTGACATTTTAGATTGCTGCAATAGAAAATGACAAAATGTTTATGGTGGAGATGAACCAGGAGACGTTTGTCAGAGCGGAGAAATGGTGAATGGGCTAATGGGGATGGGATGGGATGGGATGTGATGTGATATGTAAGCTGATTGAAGGCCAAGATGGATCCAATCTATTGAACAAATGATCTCGTTCTGGCCGTACAGAAATGTCAGAGGCGGCCGTTGTACAAGATGTTTTCTCTGTATACTCAGTCCTGTTTTGTGGTTATTTTATTTTTTGTCAAATAACATTCTATTAACGGTCGTATTTGCGAGACAAAATATGGAGGTACAAAATTTTAAATGTGAAAACTGTGATAAGTTTAATTTATTTCTGACAGTTATTCATGAATATTGAAACTATGTTCAAAGACAGTAGTTATTCTTTATCTAGGGTTATTATTTCGTCAGATATGTATCTCCTAATTGTCTAATTAATCGTAACAATTTGTATGTTGAAAGAGTCACAAGAATACTCTGTAGGACAGAGCTTGTCATATTTGCTTGGAATCTAATAGTTAGGAGCCAGGAACAAGCCCCATTCCGCCGAGCTCGTGTGCAAAAGCGAACGTATACGTGAGTAGCGCCTGCATATGAAAGCAGTGTTCAAACACATGTGAGATATCGCCCTAGAGAATAAAATGGTGTTGTTGCAATACTTTGTGACACCGTATTTGCGCAGCGGTCTATAAGCGCACATTTTTGTGGGGAAAAAAATAAAATATTTTGAATTAAAAAAAATAAGACAACAGTAAAGTTAGCCATATACACACACACACACACACACACACACACACACACACACACACACACATATTAGTGTATGTATGTATGTATATGTATATATATGGCTAACTTTACTGTTGTCTTATTTTTTTTAATTCAAAATATTATTATTTTTTCCCCACAAAAATGTGCGCTTATAGACCGCTGCGCAAATACGGTGTCACAAAGTATTGCAACAACACCATTTTATTCTCTAGGGTGATAAATAAATATATATATATATATATATATATATATATATATATATAATATATATTTTGTTTGAGGGGTCTAAATAAAGGCAAGGGGGCGGGCAGTGAAAAAACAGGCAGGGGAAGCTCCATTAGCATTGCTGGTTGTCTTGTCATACCAACGGCCACCACAAGAGGGCGCCAGAGAAGCATAGGACTGCAGAGAAGGCCACAAAGCCACGGCCTCAATTACCAGCCGGCGCGGCCCAACGTGATTGCGTCGGGGGGGAGTTGCGGACGGACGGGATACCCAGATGTGCCACCCCAGGCGCCACGTCACTAATTCTAGTCGCAATTGCGACCTGGCGCCCGGGTTTGTCGAAACCCTACTGTAGGAAGCGAGGGATGGGGGAAGGTAAAAAGAGTGCACGTCGCACGACCGCGCAATTGTCTGTTAAAGCGACGCAGTGCCGAATCGCAAAAACACCTTGGGTCATTTACCAGCGTATTGGTCCGGGTCTTAAGTGGTTAAAAAAAAAAAAAAAAAATCCAACCTTTTACAATCCCCTTTTTAATAGTACACACAAAGTGTAGGGTTCTGCTTTAGACCTCTTTCACGCTGCAACACCGCTAAAGCGCTGGTCATTTTTGCGGCGGTTTGGCTGTGCTTTTCTGGCACCAACGAGGCAGCTTTTTTAAGGTCACGTGACAACACGACCGTAAAAACAAAAGGAAAATGTCCAGTTTTAAGGCATTTCAATGGGCAGGTTTGTTTTGAGAGCGCCATTAATAGTCCTCCCAAACCACCTCAAAGATGCTGCTTGCAGAACTTTTTCTAACGTCCGGCCGTCTGGGTGTGAAGGCACTTTGAATAGGAGGCACTTTTTAGAGGCTATTTTTATAATTTTGTTTTAAAAGCCAGCAGCTACAAATACTGCGGCTGCTGAAAAATGGACACTTACCTGTCCAAGGTGCCTGCGATGTCGTCAGCCGAGGACGAGCAATTGCTTGTCCCTCGGCTGTACCCGCCACTATCCTCGGTTAGGGAATCGGGAAGTGAAGTGTTGCCCGGTTCCCTACTGCACATGCGCGAGTAGCACGCCGCACTGCCAGTGGTCCGCGCTCTCTTCTGGGAACAGTGTGTTTTCCAGAAGACAGCGGGGGCTGCGGGTAGGGGCGTGGCTGACGCAGTACCGTATTCCTGGAAGTGGGTGCAAATACCTGTCTTAGACAGGTATCTGCACACACACCTCCCCCTGAAAGGTGCCAAATGTGACACCGGAGGGGAAGGAGGGTTCCGAAAAGCGGAAGCTTCATTTTTGGGTGGAGCGCTGCTTTAATGCACGTGAACTGGGATATTTTTGCAATTTATTTTAGGTAATGGCCAGTCGGGGTGATCGGCTCCTCATACAGCTTCAGCTTTAGGGATGACTATACAAAAGGTCGGCTGACCGTTCTTCCAGCTCAGTCATTTACATATATCTTTCTTTTGTACTTTGTTCTTGGAGTTTTGACGTATCTTCCCTGTTGTGTGGGAGTTTGAAAACTGCAGCGGATCCTACAAGTAACTCTCAGTGTTGTGACTAATGGTCACACACCAGAGTTCTGCAGCCCACCCAGTCTTGGTGTTTTCAGAAGCAAACCAGAATGTTTGTAGTTTTCAGGTCTGTGCGTAGTTATAACATATGAAGTTAATGGAAAGCCAGTCACTAAAATCTCATATCATTTTTAATGTGTTAAAGCTGATCTTTCAGTACAGATTGCATAAAGCAATTGAAGAATAAAGTTAATACCAAAAAAAAAAAATCCTCCGTCTGGCTTCCTGAAGGTGCGGGCGATGCCAAGCTGAGCGCTTGAAATACCACAAGAATGCATTTCAGCCCATTATGAGCACACCTCCTAAATGTACTGGATGCCGATCTCCAGAAAATCCGATGACTACATAAAGATCTTATGTTTGTGTCAGGTCGTCACTACAGAAGGATTCTCCAGTGGAGATGGTAATGATTAGTGTCCAATCGAGGGGCACATCTTCACTGGTCTCACGTTTCGATTACGATTTATCACTATTACTGCCCATCAAAAAATTCAAGCAGTCAGAAAAACTTTTCTTTTATTTATTTTTTATTTTATTTGTTTTAAAAAAGACACTCCCTGTGTGTAACAAAGTCTGAACACAACAGACAACAGTATTTATTTAGAACAGCAAATACTACTTTGCACAGCTCCCCCCCTTTTACTTTGCACAGCTCCCCCCCTTTTACTTTGCACAGCTCCCCCCTTTTACTTTGCACAGCCCTCCCCCTTTTACTTTGCACAGCCCCCCCCCTCCTTTTACTTTGCACAGCCCCCCCTCCTTTTACTTTGCACAGCCCCCCCTCCTTTTACTTTGCACAGCCCCCCCCCTGTTACTTTGCACAGCCCCTCTGCACTCCCAGAAGACCCCTAGTCTCCTGGGACAGCCCTGCCAGTGTACTCTAAAGTTAAAGTGGATGTTTTTTTTTTTTTTGATGTCACAATGTAGAGTATAAGATTTCCTATCATCTGTGCCCAGTCTTGCCACACAGAGTTAATCCAGCGCTGAGTAATCCTCTTTTAATATTCTGTGCAAATTAACAGAATTCCAGATAAAAACTTGCCAAATTATAAAGTCTGTTTCTCTGTTTTTGCTTTCAGTGACAAGTTATTTACATATCTAGCTTGGACATGTTTATCATATGTTATGTTTATCATATGAGGTGATCCAAAGTTCATTGTATATTACCAGGATGTGTTATGTGGGGGAGGGGTGGATTTCTCACTTTTTACCTCATGTTATGATTAACATAACATGATAAACATGTCTAAGCTAGATATGTAAATAACCTGTCACTCAAAGCAAGAAGAGAGAAAACTGACTTTTTATTTAGGCAGGTTTTTATCTGGAAGGCTGTTCATTTTCACTTAATAAAAGAGGATTACTCAGATCTGGATTAACTCTGTGTGGCAAGACTGGGCACAGATGATAGGAAATCTAATACTCTACATTGTGACATAAAAAATAAATATTTTTTTGGGTTTACATTCACTTTAAAACAAATCGCTGCAAGTCCATCTGTTTAATGGATCTTTCCTACGCTGTGTAAAAGTTAATGTAAACTAATACCTCTACCTTATCTCTGATCTTTCATGGACTGGTCACTCTGGTGGTTCTCCCACTGTAGGAAGGCACATGACCGGGCCATAAAAGATCTGAGATAATAAAGTTCAGGCATTGGTATACATTAACCCTTACACAACGTAGGAAGGATCCATGAAACTGAGGGCCTGGCAGTGATTTGTTTTAACTTTAGAGTACGCTGGCAGGGGGCGTCGGTTACTTCATCAGTGGTATCGATGCAGCTGTTCTCTGCATCGATGCGGCATCGTTAAGGCTGCATCGTGATGCATCGATCTTATGATTATTTTCAACACCCCTAGTGTCCAATGGCAAAAGATCTCTTGGAAGTCTAGCCCAGTGTGCTTGACCTGGCAATCCTTATGGTGGTGGTCAATCTCTCCAATGGACAGTCCTTCCCCGTTTCTCCAGACTGAAACACTCTGTAATCATTACAATTGCCAACTCTGCTTTATTCTGGAAGTCTGGATATGAATATTTGAGAATCCTTTTGACGCCACCATATGATCTTTGTGTAATTGTCAGATCATCTACTTATATTATATTATGAATGGTATTCTGAAATATGGAGGCTTTGTAGTCTGATTTAAATAAGGGACACCTCCCTGTAATCCTACAATGGTTGTAAAGGCAGAACTTTTCATTTATATTTCCCCGTTAGGGTAAAAAGCCTTCTGTGATCCAATGGCTTCTGCTGCTGTCTCGGCTAATGAGGAGGAAGCGATCTGGGAGAGCCGTTTTATCTCTCTTCAAAGCACTATGTTCTGTAGCTTTCTCTTGCTCCGTTCTTTTATCAACCTGATAACTCCTGACAAGTTCTCCTTCACATATAATAAAAGCAGCCAGAGTTTTGGGTTTGGGAGGATGCTATAAATAGATTAGCAGAGCCCTGTACTATTCAACAAATAGAATTTAAAGTTTTCTACCAATGAGGAGAGGGGGTGTGTGCCTTTGCTCCAATCGGCTGTCTTGGCTGTATTCCCAGGATTCATTGCAGTGCTAACCAGGAAGAGAAAATCTAACACTGTGCACTTCCTAACCAATATATAAAGTTGAAGACAGCAGATATAGATGTAAAGCTTATATAGGGAGATTTGTTTTATCTCTGTGTATCATATGAGGCTGTTAACTTCACTTGGTATATGTGAGGCTTTACGTCCACTTTAAGTTCAGTTCTGTTTGTCAGTTTTTCACATGGTACTTTTTTTTAAGTTGTTGAAAAAAATAAGTATAAACAAAAACGTTCCTTGCCCAAGGCTGCATGCACACTGGGTGTTTAACCGCAGATCATGAGTCTTTGGGGTTTCGGTGCAGGCTCGGGTGCTGCGGTGGCCTGTCAAACTCTGAGAAGGCTGCCGGCTGCTGTGACTGATCGGTGATCATATGCCCCCAGGGATGAATGTTGGAATGCAAGCATCTGTCTGCAAAAATGGAAATAAGACGCAAACGGGTTATTTTCTGCCTACATCAATAGGCTCGCTCATAGACATACAGTACATTGAGGTTCAGACAGTATTTATCGGTCAGTTTTTTCAGACAGATACGAAAGGACCATTAACCACTTGACCACTGGGCACTTAAACACCCTTAATAACCAGACCAATTTTCAGCTTTCGGTGCTCCCACAGTTTGAATGACAATAACTCAGTCCTACAACACTATAACCAAATGAATTTTTTGTCCTTTTTTTCCCACAAATAGAGCTTTCTTTTGGTGGTATTTCATCACCTCTGCGGTTTTTATTTTTTTTGCTATAAATGAAAAAATAACAAAATTTTGCAAAAAATAATAATTTTTCTTCATTTCTATTATAAAATTTTGCAAAAAAGTAATTTTTCTTCATAAATTTGGCCTAAAATGTATACTGCTACATATCTTTGGTAAAAAAAATAAAAAATGTTGGATATTATTTAGTCTGGGTGAAAGTTATGGGGTCTACAAGCTATGGTACCAAATCCTGAAAATTGATCAATTTCATCACACCTGAAGTACTGACAGCTTCTCTCATTTCTTGAGACCCTAACATGCCAGAAAAGTACAAATACCCCCCAAATGACCCCTTTTTGGAAAGAAGACATTCCAAGGTATTTAGAAAGAGACATGGTGAGTTTTTTAAAGTTGTAATTTTTTCCCACAATTCTTTGCAAAATCAAGATTTTTTTTTTTTCCATCAAATTTTCATATTAGGTTATTTTTCACACACAGCATATGCATACCACAAATTACACCCCAAAACACATTCTGCTATTCCTCCCGAGTATGGCGATACCCCATGTGTGAGACTTTTACACAGTGCAGCCACATACAGAGGCCCAACATGCAGGGAGCACCCAGGCCAATTCTGACATTTCTCTCCTACATGTAAAAATCATCATTTATTTGCTAGAAAAATACATAGAACCCCAAAACATTATATAAAGATACCTCACGTGTGGTTTGAACACCGTTTTTATATGTGGGCGGGACTTGCGTATGCGTTCGCTTCTGCATGCGAGCTCGCAGGGACAGGGGCTGCTGTATGCCCAGAGTATTGCCCAGGTGAGTATTGCCCAGGTGAGTATTGCCCAGGTGAGTATTGCCCAGGTGAGTATTGCCCAGGTGAGTATTGCAGAGTATATGCAGCAGGGAGGGAGGGATGGATGGCTGCCATCCGCTCCCTCCCCTCTCCTCTCACACTGTACCGATCGGTACAGAGAGAGGAGGGAGGAACCGGCGTCCGCACATGACGCCGCTCTGTTGACAAGTGATCGCTCCGTCATTGGACGGAGCGATCACGTGGTAAACCGCCGCTATCAGCGGCGATTTACCGTGATCCGTGATGCGCCGGGTCCTCTGGACCCGGCGTTCACGGATGTTCCCGTGTGCGCGCCTCAGGAGGCGCGCGGGAGCGCGATTCTGACAGGCCGTTAATTAACGGCCAGTTAGAATACAGCAACCGCCCTAGAGCCGTACTTTCGGCATAGGGCGGTTGCAAAGTGGTTAAAGTCCCAGCTGGTGTTTCATATGGTTGGCATGTTTAAAGGATAAGTTCACCTTTGGGAACATGTTACATGTTCCACCTGCTTTTAGGGTGGAAACGGGTAACTTACATAGTAGGTGAGGTTGAAAAAAGACACATCAAGTCCCACCCATGTGTGTGACATGTTCTCAATGCTGCAGCCCCCCCGACATTAGTATAGGGAGAAGTTCCGGAAATCGGTGCGGCCATGCGGGACTCCTTCCACACAGCCGCGTCATTCATTCACACAGCTCTGTGTGAACTATAGGTCCCGAAATCCTTTGCGGCTGTCGGCTTGCAGTTCTCAAACTTCCATGGCACTGTGGAGCACCGTGGTAGTTTGTTGATGCTTCCTGTCTGTGTATCTGCCTGCTGTATGTATGGGAACACGGATATACTGACAGATCTGAAGGAGACCTGCATGGCACCAGCGGTCTTCTGATTGCTTTACAGGCTGCAAAATAAATGGAATTCCTTTTTTACCTGACTATGAACGCTTTAACCAACCAGCATTCGGTTGGCCACCACTTGGCCTTTAGAAGAAAGATCAAAACTCGTCTCTTTTGATGTCAAAGGAGACAGGAACGAGCGCCCAGAGGCGATTTAGTTCGCATGTGCTGCGCTATATAAGTTCTAAACTCACTCACCTGCAAATAAAATAGCATTTTATTGTGTTGTTTTTTTTTCTAAAAAGTACATTTTATCCTTTAACCGCTTCTGGACCGCCCAACACATATATACAGAGGCAGGGCGGCCCTTCAGCACGAAATAGCGTACCGTACCTGTACGGGTAATTTTTCTTTGGGTCCAATGACAGCGTGCCCCCAGCAACCTGATCCAGCTGTCATTGGACACAGTGGGAAGCATTTAGCAGGTCCAGCTGATCATTCTGCCGATTTGTTCCCGTGGCAGACAAAATGGCGGGCTGCTTATGTAAACAAGGCAGATCGCCATTCTGTCACCGGAAGATGGAGATCTTGTGTTTTTTGCTAAGCAGGGAGACGGATCTCTCTTCCCTCAGTCAAAGCACCCCCCCATAGTTGGCAAGCACTGTATTGGTGTCACTGGTCCCCAAAAAGTGTCACTTGGTGCCAGATTTGTCCACCGCAATGTTGGAGTCCTGTTTAAAAATCACTGATCCCTGCCATTATTTTTTTGCGCAAACTAATCAATATAGAATTGTTGTTTTTTTTTTTACCAAAAATTTGTAGCGGAAGATATTTGCCTAAATTTGATGACAAAAATTAGACGTTTTTACTTTTTCTTTTTTATTATTGAGTGTTTTATAGCAGAAAGTAAAAATATATCATATTGTGGAGAGAGCATATTTATTCCTTCCATGATTCTTTTTATTAAAGTTTTTATTAAAGTGTGGGAACTGCATTAAGGGGCACCACCTGCGCATTTAACGTGCTGCCTTCTGAGTTTGAAATATGTTTCGCATTGAGCCAGCCAGCCGCATCGCCGACAATAACAAAGGCCTTGTACAAACATCATTACACAATCTAATGAACTGTAAAATTTCACTTAACAGTTGTGGATGGGTGTGTCGTTTTTCCAGCCTCTGTGAATAAAACAAACATACTGTAGGGCCGATTGTCACTAAACATTAGCTGTCCTCTGTGTAAGTCACAATGAGTGTTGGGAAGGCTTTGTGGTAATATACAGGCTGATTCACTGAGGTAGAGTAAAGCATCCATTGCAGCCAATCACACTTGTGCTTACATGTCAGCTGCCTAAAAGGATTTCTGATTGGTTGTTGTTCCTGCTTTCCTCTTTAGAGGAATCACACTGGAAGCTAAAAAAAAAGCTATAAAAAACGCCACTAGCTTTGCAGGGAGCCTTTCAAAGTGTTTTTATTTTATTTTTTGTGTTTTTGCAATAGCGTTTATTAGCGTTTTTCAGTGTAGCTTTTTTTTCTTGTTCTTTTTATCCATTGAAAAAAAAAAAAAGTTTTGAGCGTTTATTAGCGTTTTTCAGGAGTTTTGCGTTTTTTTCCTGCCAAATAACGTCCCTTTGAGCGCAAATTTCTGGTGTTTTTTTTTTAGAAAAAAAGCCCATCAACTCCACTGCTCATTAACACTAAAAATCTTCCATGTGTGCATGGGCACATAGGCTAACGTAGAGTGCAGTTTATGGGCTTTAAAAAATAAAATAAAAAAAAAGCCTTAGGCTCCATGCACACAGAAACGAAAAAAAAAAAAAAGCTATAAAAAACGCCAGTAGCTTTGCAGGGAGCTATTCAAAGTTTTTAGCATTTATTAGTGTTTTTTCAGTGTAGCGTTTTTTTTTTTCAATGTATAAAAAAACACTGGCGAGCTATTTTGAGCATTTTTTAGCGGGCTTTTTAACACCAAAACGCTTATAAACTGCAGTTTATCAGCTTCTGTGTGCATGGAGCCTTAAGGCGGACATAAACGGTTCGAATTTCAAAAATTTTTATTTTTGAAAATCGTATCTAAGAATTTTCGTACTAATTTTGCACCGTTAGTGGGCTGTAGCGACAGCCCATTTTCGTGCGGCAATGAAATTTTAGGAATCCGACATGTTGGAAATTTTTTGAAAAACAAACTATTTTCTGATCAATGATGGGAGAATCGAATTGTGCGAGAAATGTAATAGAAAAAAAAATGCGCATGTGCAAGAAAAGAATATTCCCGGAGAGAAAAGAATAATCCCGGCAACATGTAGGTTTGGTCAGCCGAATTCCGAAAATCAATGATGGCATCCTCTGATCACAAAAAAACGAACTTTCTGATTTGGAAAATTAAAATTTGGTCTTTAAAGTGAATACTGGTCTCTGCGCATTTGTTGAATATCAAGTCTGATTAACCTCTTAAGGACCGCCGCATGTACATATACGTCGGCAGAATGGCACGTACAGGCACATTGGCGTCATTGTACGTCCCTGCCTAGACGTGGGTCCGATTGGGACCCCCCCCCCCCCAGTACATGCGGTGGTTCCCGTGGCTTCAGGAGCGATCCGGGACGAGGGGCGGCTGTTCGTTTTTGTCCGCCCCCTCTGGATCGCTCCCAGCCAATCCGCGTCCTCCCCCGTGTGTCACTTCCTCTGCCTGTGTAAACACAGGAAGGGGGAAGTGATGTAATCTCTCCTCTCAGCGGTATTTTCAACCGCCGCTGAGGAGAGAAGACATCACGCAGTGAGTCTGCACAACACTACACTGACACCAGTACACACAGGCACATTAACCCCTTCCGATCACCCACCCCCCTGTCAGTGTCACTGAATGCAGTGATCATATATGTACTGATCGCTGCATTTAGTGTCAGTGTGACAGCCAGTTAGTGTTAGGTCCAGTGTAGCCCCCGTACCCCCCCCAATAAAGTTTTAACCCCTTGATCAACGCCCTAGTTAACCCTTTCACTCCCTATTGCCAGTGTCACTAAGCGATCATTTTTCTGATCGCTGTATTAGTGTCACTGTTGCCGCTAGGTAACGATTTTTTTTTTTTTTTTTTTAACTAAAGACATGTGGCTGAATACATTTTGGCCTAAATGTTTGACTAAAATTTAGTTTATTTAATTTTTCTTATAACAAAAAGTAAAAAATATAGATTTTTTTCAAAAATGTCGCTCTATTTTTGTTTATAGCGCAAAAAATAAAAATCGCAGAGGCGAACAAATACCATCAAAAGAAAGCTCTATTTGTGGGAAGTAAAGGACGCAAATTTTGTTTGGGAGCCACGTCGCACGACCGCGCAATTGTCAAAGCGACGCAGTGCCAAATTGTAAAAACGCCTCTGGGCATTTAGCAGCATATTGGTCCGGTCCTTAAGTGGTTAAAGTGTCCTCCTGTCTGGTGTGACGATGTGTACAGAATACAGTACTGAGATATTTGGTGTTTGCTTTTCTTGTCCTGCATGAATGACTTGAGTTCCCTTCATTCATCTGATACATGGCAGATTCAGCATTCTTCGAATTTCTCTTCTTAAACGCCAAACTCCACGCTCTTTTTTATTCTCCAGTTAGATGAATTCCGGTGTCTAGTCAAGCTGGTTCCTCCATCGGATAGGTTCCTGCCTGGACTGTGCAGGTGTGGAGCTGGCGCAGTAGGAGGCCACGGAAATCTCCGAGCCTCAACAGCTGATAGTCAGCCTAGATGAGCTCGCTCCCGATGCCTAATTATACACTGCGCTCTATAGTATACGGCTACGCCGCTCTACACAGCAATGGGCGGATGTGATATTGAGCAGTGCTTTTTTGATTGGTTATCCGCACCGTTCTATACAGCAAGGGGTGGATGTGAGACGTCTATTTTATTGAGAAGACCATCCCCCAAAAAAAGCACTGGTCAATATCACATCCGCCCCTTGCTGTATAGAGCTCCGTGTATTAATCGGGCATCGGAAGCGAGCGCATCTTCAGCTGTTCCCGCTCGGAGATTTCCGTCACCTCGGATTGCGCCTGCGCACTCTGGAGGGAACCATCTCGATAGGAGGAACCAGCTCGGCAGAACACTGGTTCATTTCTGCTCCACAGCTTGTCTCTTTGCTACGTGAGCTGCAGCACTGCCATAGGCGTGTGCACAGGGTGTGCTGGGTGTGCCCAGGCACACCCTAATCATTCTGTGCAGCAGAGATTCCGCCTACCGCCCTGGCTCCCCTCTCCTTCCTTCTGCAGCACCTTCTGCTTCCCTCCTCTCCTGCCGGCTGTTACTGCATAGATGTTTTAAGATGAGTCAGGGAAGGGGCCAGTAAATATGTGTTTATCAGCCTCTTTCCTTTCTGAATGAACATGGTGAGTGATCGGTAGTGTGTGTGTTTAAGCTTTGGGGTGCACATCCTAATGCAAAAAGCTGCGCACACCTATGAGCACTGCAATGACCCAGCCCCCACAGCTCATTGGAGGAGAATAAAAAATTGTTTCAAATTTTGGATGGAGATGAATTGGAAGGAGGGGCTTTATTATGAATGGGCTGACAACCCACCACGATGATCGAAAAAATGTCTGAACCTTTTTTCGAAACTCTGCACCACAACATGCATAATGCTTTGTACTCTACTGTACAGTAGTAAGCTGGGGTGTCATTCACAATGAATGGCAGAACATTGCATTACATATAGAGCCAGGTGCATAGGTACGAGTATTGGCAACATGGGTCTTGGCACATGTTCATGCAACCCACAAGTGTAAATTGGTTTCAAAGCATTGCATTTGGTACTTGCTTAGACTGTCCTACAGGAACCTTTAGTTGTATTTAAAGTGATACTAAAGTCTGTTTTCTTTTTCATTTAAAAATAACAAACATGTTATATTTGCCTGCTCTGTGCAGTTGGTTTTGCACAGAGCCGCCCAGATCCTCCTCTTCTTGGGTCCCTCGCCGGTGCTCCTGCCAAGTGATCCCACAGCAAGCGGCTTGTTATGGGGGCACCTGAGCCACCACTCTGTGTGTCCATTCAGACACAGAGCCGCGGTTCCCTCTCTCCCTCTCTCACTCTCTCCCTCTCTCCCTCTCCCCCTCTCCTCAGGTAAGTATTAGGGGGGATTTTTCAGAATCCTCATCCCTCTGGTGTCACACTTGGTAATGATTAAGCACAAGATAATTGTGTGAAACGCGTCTACGTGACCTTGTGTTGGTGTTATTACTTTGAACAATAAAAGGCAATCGGAGGAGGAGGAGGGCATAGGTCACTGCGGCACATCCGGCGCCTACTTTGTCTCCCGTGCTGTCTTCTGGGAGACACACAGGTCCCAGAAGACGGCAGGGACCAGTGTGATTGTACAGCGCAACTCACGCATGCGCAGTAGTGAACCAGAAAGTGAAGCTGCAAGGCTTCAATTCCTGATTCCCTTTTCGCCTCCACCCGATATTAAGTCAGCAGCTGCAGTATTTGTATTGACTTTATTTTTTTGGCGAAACTCCGCTTAAATTCACAGGATGCATTGGGGTAAAAAAAAAATCTGACTTTATAACCACTTTAAAGGAGAAGTATCTTTTTTGGTTTTGTTTATTCACTTCCTAGGGGGCCAAGTACATATTGCACCCTGTTGTCTCCTAAACACCCTTCCTTATGTTGGATTTGGCCCCACCCCATTTTGAAACCTAAATTATGGGCGTTCCTGTTGGAGAAGGTACAGCCAGCATTAAGCTGAGTGATCTGTCAACTATTATGAATGAACAGTCAGTGCTGCTCGTTTGATCATAATAGCAAAAGGTCGCCCAGTGTGACCTCAATGTGATGTATCTGCCACTGTCCTTTATGCGTAAAATCAGCCGCAGATCAATTGCACATATCCGCAGCGCTGAGTGATCTTTTACTGTTATAAACAAGCAGCACTGATCATACATTCAAAGCAGTGACGGATTTTATGAGAGGCTGCTTGTTCACATACTCAGCCTGGTTGATGGATCACATCTATAGTTGCCACCTCATTCATTTAACCACTTAATGACTTGAAGACTTACCCCCTTAATGACAGGCCATTTTTTGCTGTGCGGCACTGCGTCAATTTAACGGACAGCCGTGCGACACTGTAGATGCCCCCCCACCTCCACAGACAGAGCTTCCTTTTGGTGGTATTTGATCACCCCTGCGGTTTCTATTTTTGTGCTATAAACAAAAAAAGAGTGAAAATTTTGAATTTTTTTTTTATTTATTTTTTTTTTTTTTACTTTTTTATATCGTATCCCCCCCAAAAAATAAATGCATTTCTTTATTGGTTTAGGCCAATATGTATTATTCTACATATTTTTGGTAAAAAAAATTGCAGTAAGCGTATATTGATTGGTTTGTGCAAAAGTTAGTTTCTACGAAATAGGGGATAGCTTTATTGGCATAATGGCAGTGATTTTAAGCAGGACTTTGGCAGACAGATCAGACACTTTTGACACTTTTTTGGGACCTTTATTCAGTGATCGGTGCTATAAAACTTATTACTGTATAACTATCACTGACAGGGAAGGGGTTAACACTAGAAGGCAATCAAGGGGGTTAACTGGGTTCCCTGGGGGGTATTTCTAACTGTGGGGGGCTGGAACTGACTGAAGAGATCGCTCTCTCTTTCTCTCTCTCGCTCTCTCGCTCTCTAGCTCTCTCTAGCTCTCTCTAGCTCGCTCTCTCGCTCTATCGCGCGCTCGCGTGCGCTCTCTCTCGCGCTTGCGCTCTCTCTCGCTCTCTCTCGTGCTTGCGCTCTCTCTCGCGCTTGCGCTCGCTCTCTCTCGCGCTTGCGCTCTCTCTCGCTCTCTCTCGCGCTCTCGCTCTCGCGCTCTCTCGCTCTCTCTCGCTCTCTCTCGCGCTCTCTCGCTCTCTCTCGCGCTCTCTCGCTCTCTCTCGCGCTCGCTCTCTCGGGGATCTGTCCACGATCGCGGGTGGACATCATGGCCACGTGCACACCTGCTATGGCGCTTAAACGAGCCAACGTACAGCTACAGTGATTTGTGGAAATGAGCCGACCTGCCACAGTATATTGGCAGCGGCTGTTTGGCAAGTGGTTAAACACGAACATATAAATTACACAGGTTCTGAGGCTAATTTAATGCAGATAAGGCAGCAAGTTAGTTGAATTGCCTCCTTAATCAGCCACAGAACCTGTGTAATTCATATGTGTTTGGGTTTAAAGAGATGAAATGCCAACTCTGATCGCATCAGCACTGCCAGATCAGTGCCACAATACCACAGCCCGACATTGTTGATCGCTCATTCATAAAGCTGAAATATTGCACAGCGGTGCAGCACTGTCATCCATTGGCTGGGATGTGTTTGTGTACAAATAGATAGACACACAGTGCTGCAAGCTGTCTGTGTTTTTTTTTTTGTTTGTTTTTGCAGCACTGGTCCCTTGAGCGCCCCCTGCTGCCAGAGACTAGATCTGTTTCCTTTCTAATGTCGTCTATCCGATGGTTTGGGGGAAATCCTGTCCAACCCTGCGTGTGATAAAAGTACCTGGGTTGGCTAAATTTGCTCAGTATAGGTCCGCCTCTCGCTTGGTAGCGCTGTAATTGCTGTTCTTATCTCAGGGCTAAACCAACCCCAGGCACCAGGTTTCCATTGCTTGCCTATCAGCTGCCATCATTATACTGCCGCAGGTTGGTACGGCTGCGCAAAAATCGCTGAAGGTGTACGTCTGTCACTTTAAGGGGAATAGAAGACACATTTGCGACACCGGAGCTTATGTGCGTGGCCGCGAAGTCCGCTGGCCATTCGTGATTGCTCCACAGAAAACCAGAACGGTGATCTGTCAATGTGACCAGATATATTCCTGTTCTGCAGGGGAGGAGAGAGAGAGAGAGACATCTGCTGTTCTTAGTGATTAGGAACAGCGATCTCTCTGTACTCCCAGTCAGTACACTCCCCCCACAGTTAGAAATGCCTCCCAGGGAACACTTAACCCCTTTATTGCCCCTAGTGTTGACCCATTCCCTGCCAGTGTCATTTATACTGTAATCAGTGGCTATTTTTAGCACTGATCACTGTATAAATGTCTTTTGGGGTTAAATTTGTCTGCCGCAATGTCACTGTCCCACTAAAAATTGCTGATCGATGCCATTGCTGGTAAAAAAAAAAATCAAAATGCCATAAATATATGCCCTATTTTGTAGATGCTATGACTTTTGTGCAAATCAATATACGCTTATTTATTGCATTTTTTTTTGCCAAAAATTTGTAGAAGAATGCTTATTTTTTGGAAAATTGTTGATCTTTTTTAGTTTATATCGCAAAGCTCTTTTTGTGAGGGGGGATATAAATTTTGTTTATGACGTCACGCGACCTGTCAGCTAAAGCGACGCAGTGCCATATCGCAAAAGATGGCCTGGACATTAAGGAGGTAAATCTTTCCAGGGCTGAAGTGGTTAAGGTGTGTGCATTTTGTGTTGTGTGTTTTTTTTTTTACAAAAATTTTGTATTTGCGGTTCTTATATAATCTTCATGCCTTTTTTTTTTTTTTTTAAGCATTTGCAAAAACATTTAAAAACTCCTGGTTGTAACAGAGCTAAATGAGAAGTTCCTTTTAGGGACATTAAACCGGTAAGATTTGTTAGTTTAAAAAAAAAAGGTGTCTCCTAACATTTTTAGCTGGCTCCTAGATTAAACCTGATTTATCAAGCCTTGTCTGATCTTACTACAAGTCTACCACTCGGGGTCTTCCTAATTTAAAATCATAATTTGCAATCTTTGTGGAGCTCTGGGGTGCCAAAGAACATGTGATCTTTGCCTAGTTGTTCGGTCACATTCGGGTGTTGGGGTTTATTTATGTTTTATTTTTCCCCTGGGATAAAGTGATTTGTGAATAGTGCCGTGCTCTATTGATCGGTGTGAATAGGTCTGCTTTAAATGTCTCTCCGGTGTTTGTTACTCTCGGCGGTATCACATACACAGCTTGCTGTCCCACATTGTCAATAAGCAACGTTCTTTGTTGCTGTGTATGGAGCTTTGTGTTCTATAGAAAGCTTCTTTCTATGTGGGAACAGAATTTCGTAAGAAGAAAATATGTCTCCTGTAGGGTAATTATTCCCCATCTTTTTTACATTGATTCTCCAATTCGTACAACTGTCATTGTACCCTCCATGAATAAAACCCATTCTGCAAAGTCTGGTGTGTTAGAAGTAGAACATTTATTTATTTTTGTCTTAAAGTGCAAGTTCACATTTTTAGAAAAAGTAAACAAACATTATACTCTCTCCACCCTACCTGTCCTCGCTGTACTTCACCTCTATGGGCGACGAGCTGGCAGTGGTCTAAACATTTGAAATCTCCACTTTTTTTTTTCTCTTTCTCTTTTCTCCTTTTCTCCCTCTCCCTCTCCCTCCCCTCTCTCTCCTTTTTTCTCCCTCTCCCTCCCCTCTCTCTCCTTTTCTCCCTCTCCCTCCCCTCTCTCTCCTTTTTCTCCCTCTCCCTCCCCTCTCTCTCCTTTTCTCCCTCCCCTTTCTCTCCTTTTCTCTTTCTCTCTCCCTCTCCCTCTCTCCGATTCTTTTTTTTTTTTTTTTTGAGAGCTTGTCTATTCACAGCTCTGCAATGTGGAGGGGTGTATATCTTTCCTCCCTTTAGCTCTCACACAGTGTATGCCAAGACTCCCCCTGCTAAAACAGGAAGAAAATTACTAACACAATGTGCACTTTCTAAAGAATAGGGTTGTCCCGATGCTAGTATCAGGACCGATGCCGAGTATTTGCGCGAGTACTTGTACTCGCGCAAATACTCCCGATGCCTAAATAGAATACTTTCCGCCGCATCGAAAGCCGCTGCAAGGGATTGGATGGGTGATCGTGATCTGTCCAATCCCGAGCAAGGGGGAGTGTCTATACGGGCGGGCTATTCAAATTAATCCTGTGATTTTCTCCATGCGGCTTTCGGCGGCAAAGGTATGGGGGAAATGGCTGATGGGACATGGTTGCATATGTGAGGGACATGGCTGAACGGACATTGCTGCATATGTGAGGGACATGGCTAGAGGGACATGGGACATTGCTGCATATGTGAGGGACATGGCTAGAGGGACATGGCTAAACGGAAATTGCCACATGGCTAGAGGGACATGGGACATTGCTGCATATGTGAGGGACATGGCTAGAGGGACATGGCTAAACGGAAATTGCCACATGGCTAGAGGGACATGGGACATTGCTGCATATGTGAGGGACATGGCTGAACGGACATTGCTGCA
This sequence comes from Rana kukunoris, assembly GCA_029574335.1. Classification (NCBI taxonomy): domain Eukaryota; kingdom Metazoa; phylum Chordata; class Amphibia; order Anura; family Ranidae; genus Rana; species Rana kukunoris. The sequence continues at coordinate 515,823,493 of CM056052.1, forward strand.
TATGTGAGGGACATGGCTAGAGGGACATGGCTGAACGAACATTGCTGCATATGTGAGGGATATGGCTGAAGGGACATGGCTGCATATGTGGGGGACATGGCTGCATTTGGGGACACATGTAAAAAAAAGTATCGGTATTCGGTATCGGCGACTACTTGAAAAAAAGTATCGGTACTTGTACTCGGTCCTAAAAAAGTGGTATCGGGACAACCCTACTAAAGAACATAGCAAGCTGAAGACAGCGGATATACACGTCAAACTTTATGTAGGGAGATTTGTTTCATCCCTGTGAAGGAGGCTGTTCACTTTACTGGGTAAATGTGAGGGTTTACATCCACTTTAAGGCCCCTTTCACACTTGACTTCCAATGAGTACTGTTCATATCTCTGCGACTACTGCACTACTTTAATGCGACTTGAAGACGCAGGCTTTGGCCTATGTTCTAATTTTAAGATTGCCTTGCAGTTCCACTTGGTGGTAAAGTCTGATGTTGCAATTTAACCCTACAAATGCAATGGTTCTCCGCTATACTATTTAGATGATCAGAATCTGGTCCGTGTTTTAATTTTGCTGTAACTTTGAAGTGCTAAAAAGTCGTGCTGCCTTTTTGATTTCCACCTCTGAACCATTCATGCAATGTTTAATCAGCCCAATCATTCATATAATATCATTGCCACAAAGGTCCTGCTTATATTACACATTCATTACCGTAGTTGTATTTCATCTCTAACCCAGCTAGTGAAAATAAGCGACCTAATAGAGATCTGTACATTACCTGCCTTGGTAATGAGCCCTTGAATTAGAAGTCGCTGCAATTAAAATAAAAAATGTAAAGGCTGCGCCAATAAGAAATTATGTGAAATTGTAATTAAACCATATAGATTGCATTAAAGGAACACTAAAGGCAAACAGGATGCATTAAGTTAAAAAAAAAAATGTACCTTTTACAAACCCCTTTAACCACTTAAAGCGGAGGTTCACCCTAAAAAAACATCTTTTTACCATGCCATCCAGCATACCAGCGTGAGCTACAGTATGCCTTTATTTAATTTTTTTGCGCTGTACTTACAGTTTAATCCATTCGTTTGTTTCAGGCTACCGCGGGGGAAAAGGCGTTCCTATCAAGAGGGAAACATGATTGACGGCCGGCTATGGCGCGTCACGCGTTCCGAAAATTGCCGGAGTAGGACCCGGATCTTCACGGCGCCTGCGCACAGACTAGGAGCTATGGCGCGTGATGCGCCATAGCCGGCCGTCAATCATGTTCCCCTCTTGATAGGAACGCCTATTTCCTGCCCGGAATCTAAAACGAAACAAAAGGATTAAACTAAGTACAGCACAGAAAAAAATAAATAAAGGCATACTGTAGCTCACGCTAGTATGCTGAATGTCAGTGGAGACAAAGATATTTTTTTTTTTTTTTTAGGGTGAACCCCCTCTTTAAGACCCGGACCTTTAGTCGGCTTTTTTCCCCACAAATAGAGCTTTCTTTTGGTGGTATTTGATCACCTCTGCAGCTTTTATTTTTTGCGCTACTTTGGTCCGATTTTGATGCCACTTACACAGGCATTCATTGAAATTGCGGCAAAATTGCGGTAAAATCGTGGAAAAATTGCACGACTTTGAAGTCGTACAAGTGTGAAAGGGGGCTTAAAATCGTGTTTGAAAAACCACTGCACAAATACCACGTGACATTAAAAATAGGAAAACACACCACCTTTTCCCTATGGCCCATCGCATTCTAATTGCAGCCAATAAACAAAAAGAAAAAAACCGGCGCTTAGATAATCAGAAATAAAAAAATAAATCAATTGGAGGTCAGCAGCACTGGTGGAACACACAAAAGCCAAATAAAAAATGTAAAGGCTGCGCCAATAAGAAGTTGGGTAACTTGTAGTCCCATAGATGGTGGATTGCATGTACCTGAGCCCCAGGAGAAGATGAACTACAAGTCCCAACAGGTTATACATACAATAAGGCTCTGAGGTGGATAGGTGTGGATGGCATGCACCTGAGCCCCAGGAGAAGATGGGGAACTACAAGTCCCAGCAGGTTATAATATAAGGCTGATAACGAAACCTGGGGAATGCCCAGGGAAAAATCAAGCCTCCTTACCGACCAGCCTGCAGAACAACCAAATTAACCTGTCTAACAGTATACGTTAAAAACAGGGGTTTTGTCCGCACGCATTTGCAAACGCATGCGTGAGCCACAGAGCCGCACCAAGGCACCCTGTAATCTGTGGTCCTAACACTAAACAATGAGTGTCCCCACAATGGAGGCACATGCATTTTAATGGATAGATGAGGGCAGGTGGACTGAAGGGGAGCCACCCCTCCTAAAATGTACAGGAGCACACCAAACACCCAGCATATAGCACAATGGCTGCATAGGTGCTGATGTACTGCTGGACCAATATAAGCACCACAGGTGAAACAAAAATGTGTCCACTGCCCCCATCTATAGCTGGCAATCACAGTAAGTGGCATGGGTAGTAATATAAGGCTCTGAGGTGGATGGATGTCCGGACACACATCCACCTAGGAGCCTTATAACCTGCTGGGACTTGTAGTTCCCCATCTTCGCCTGGGCTCAGGTGCATGCCATCCACACTAGAGGTTAACCGATATATCGGCCGATATTTGGCCGTTTTGGATAAATCGGCATCGGCCGATTTTTATCCAAATTGGGCCGGTATTTAACATGGCCGCTAGCGGTGCCACGGCTCCGGAGCTAGGCCCAAGCCGCAGCCTTTCCTGATGCTGTGACTGCGGCGGCAATCCACGGTCACAGCATCAGGAAAGGCCGCGGCTTGGGCCTAGATCCGGAGCCGCTGCCATCTTGGTACACCCAGCGCGGCGGCCCTCCTCTGTTTACACCCACAGAGGAGAGGCCCGCTGCCCTGCCTACAAACCCCAGAATGCAGTGCGGGCTGGTAACTGCCGGCCCGCGCTGCATTCTGGGGTTTGTAGGCAAAGGCAGTGCGCGCAGCACGTCAGGGGACTTTTTTTTTTTTTTTTTTACAGTGTAGGATGTTGGCAGCGGTGGCCGCCGATTTGGCTGTTACTGGCCCGCTCTGCATTCTGGGGATTGTAGGCAGAGGCGGGGCAGCACGTCAGGGCCAGGGACGAATGGAGCTTGTGCTAGGCTAGGAGATGGAACGGAGCCTGGAGCGCGCCGCTGATGGGCATTGATAAGGTGGCAGTGAATGACATTGGGCTGTACTGGTGGGCACTGATGTGAGGCACTGATGAGGTGATGCGCTGGTTGGCACTGAGGTGATGCGCTGGTTGGCACTGAGGTGATGCGCTGGTTGGCACTGAGGTGATGCGCTGGTTGGCACTGAGGTGATGCGCTGGTTGGCACTGAGGTGATGCGCTGGTTGGCACTGAGGTGATGCGCTGGTGCATTGGTGGGCACTGATGAGGTGGCACTGGTGGGCACTGAGGTGATGCGCTGGTGCACTGGTGGGCACTGATGAGGTGGCACTGGTGGGCACTGATGAGGTGGCACTGGTGGGCACTGATGAGGTGGCACTGGTGGGCTGCACTGGTGGGCACTGAGGTCGCACTGGTGGGCTGCACTGGTGGGCACTGAGGTCGCACTGGTGGGCTGCACTGGTGGGCACTGATGGACACCAATGAGGTGGCACTGATGGACACCAATGAGGTGACACTGATGGGCTGCACCCCACCTCTCCCCCTAAACAATTTTCTCCTCTCCATTCTAGTTTTTTTTAAATGAGGGGAAAAAAATCGGTCTAAAATATCGGCCACAAAAATCTGCAACACATATCGGCCGCCCCCGATTTCCAAATATCGGCAGAGAAAAACCCATATCGGTCGACCCCAAATCCACACCCATCCACCTCAGAGCCTTATTGTATGTATAACCTGCTGGGACTTGTAGTTCTCCAATCTCCATCTTCTCCATGAGCCCCAGGAGAAGATGGAGAACTACAAGTCCCAGCAGTCTAACTACAATAACAGGCTCCGAGGTGGATGGGTGGGGATCAGGCAGTGCACCGCTGATGAGTTTGGGGCATCCATCGGCTTACCGTTGCACTGCAGCTCTGCTCGGGCAGTGTAAAGAACTGAGCTGCCTGCCGCGTGACGTCACTTCCGGTTTTCAAATCTTGGCCAGAAGTAACACTAGTACTATTAGTAATGCTCCCGGCACCCATAGGAAACTATTTAGCGCTTTGCAATGCTCCCATAAGGCGGGATAAAAGCCCGCAAATTAAGCGCCATGTCTGCAATCTAAAGATTGCATTGACGTGGCGCTTCATAGGGCAATGGTGGCCGACGCTCAATCTTATGTTATTAAAGGAAATTTTTTGGTTTCTTAAAGGGGCCATTTTCTTTATCGTACATCACGGGACACAGAGCGCATAGCCATTACACTTGGGTTATATGGGTACCTTCAGGTGTGGACACTGGTGTAATCAATTTCACAGGAAGTTTCCTCCCTATATAACCCCCTCCCACTGGGAGTGCTTCAGTTTTTTCGCCAGTGTCTTAGGTGTTGGTCACGTCTAGCTGTCCCTCGGAGGTCTCGGGACCCAGGATAGCTAGCCGGATCCGTCCGAAGTGCTTCAAAGCCAAGGTGTACGGTACCCGGGCCCTGCTGGAGTGGGGTTTTGCCTATAATGCCTCTCCTTGGAGAGCTGGATTCTGGGCTCCAGTGCCTTAGTCTCTTCCAAGAACTAAACGCTACTGATGCCAGGATGCTATATAGGTCCAGGGGTGTGGGTTCCTTAACACAGGACCCCGGTCCCTGAAGGTCCAAGACAATACCCACGGAGATGGGGGAAGGCTGGGCCTCTTGCATTTTGCAATACCCTGCGGCGTGGAGCAGGTAAGAGGGAACCTGCGGGACTTGGTTCGACAGTAGGTATCCCCCTGGGGGTTCTGGGTTGGCTAATGGTATGCTTGTGCATCAGCCACTATCTCCACTATGTCTTTTGAGGCAGGATGGGATGTACTAATGTTTACCCAGATAACATGTAGATATATATATGCTTTTAAAGATATGTATTTTGCTACTCCCCCCAGATTTGCCTGTTAGCATGATACTGCAGCCCCACGTGTATAGAGAGGAAGTGCTGACAAAACTCCTGTTTCCTAGGAAGCCTATGGGGACAGCTTCCTCTATGTGTGCACTACAAAGATTAGTGGCTTACCGGGTGTCTGTGTTACTAGCGCTGGTCCAGGCTTCTCCTCTGCTCTCTTCTTCCTCCATGTTGGTTTCAGCGTGGGGGGGGGGGGGGGCGGGCCAGCAGCGTCAGGTCTCAGATAAAGCAAAAAAAGCATTTCCTGTTTGGTCATTCCCTCCTGAGAGCAGTGGAGAGTGAGGACACAGAGCGCGCAGCTGAGCCATTTCTGGCTAACAGTGACACCCAGTGGTGGTTTGTGGATCTTCAGGTCTGGACTTAGTCCACACTGACTAGAAAAAAAAAAGATTTTTTTCTTAAAGGGACTCAGCCTTAGATCTGGCAGTATCTGAGTCGGTGCAACCTTGGACTCCAGCTAACGGGCATTGGTGTGGCAATACTCACAGGACTCTCCTCGGTATTGCCGCCTTCTCAGGCGTATGAAAATTAATAAAAAAAAAAAAAAAGCCTGTCCTCATTAATGTTTCACTTCTAGCTACAACAGTTGGGTGTTGGCTGTAGGGGTGTCTCAAGGTTGTGCAATGGCTCCCAAGGGATCAGGACCAGCTAAGGCTGCAAAAGGTGCCAAAAAAGTAAAGGGGTCTCCAACGGGGTCAGAGGATTTGGGCCAGGCTCCAGTGGTCCCACCCTCACCAGATAGACCACCGAACAGCATCATGCAGGAGCCATTGAGGGTGCTAGGGGCAGAAGCGGCCCCCAATCAACCCATTCCCATTTATGTTACGGAAGAAATGCTAGAATCCACCCTGGGTGGGCTAGAGAAAAGGTTAACTGCTTTAATTGCCCGCTCTTTGCCGGGTGGCAAACGGGCTAGATCCCCGTCACCTAGAACGGTGTGTTCGGATGCAGAGGTCCTCTCTTCGGAGGAATTGGACCCACAGGGGGATCAAGCGGACCTGAGTCCTGACGGGTCAGACATTGAAGATTCCACTATAGATGAATTTTTTTTCGGCTTCTCAAGCAGAGAGTCTGTGGATCCAGTCTCTGACGGATATGGTTCGCACTGCTTTTAAACTTCCAGTGTCAGAACAATTAGCCCCCGCGGTATCCTCTTTAGGTTCCTTGAAGGCACCATTGAGTGGTGCGTCTTTCCTGGTTCACCCCCTTCTGGAGAGCGTGATTTTTCAGGATTGGGCTCGACCAGATAGGATTTTTATCCCTCCTAAAAGGGTCACCATTCTCTATCCTATGGAAGAAGAATTTGCAAAGAAATGGGCACTCCCTACCGTGGACACAGCCATTTCCTGCGTAAATAAATTCCTGTCCTGTCCGGTGGAAAATGTCCAGGTGTTTAAAGATCCAGTCGACAAAAAATTGGAGACCCTACTGAAGGCTTCTTTTACCACAGTAGGTGCCGTGGTTCAGCCAGCAGTGGCAGCCATTGGCGTTTGTCAGGCTTTAAAGGATCAGACTAAACCGATATTAAGGGACATACCGGCTCAGCAAGCTCGTGAATTGGCTGACCTCCCAAGAGCTCTCTGCTTTGCAGTAGATGCTATTAAGGACTCCGTTCAACAGGCGTCCCGTTTATCTCTGCTGTTGGTTCATATGCGTCGCCTTTTGTGGCTAAAAAACTGGTCAGCAGAGGCACCCTGCAAAAAGCTTTTAGCAGGATTTCCCTTTCATGGTGGGAGACTATTCGGTGAAGACCTAGATAAATATATCCAGACCATATCAAGTGGTAAAAGTTCTTTCTTGCCTATCAAGAAAAGATCGCGTGGGCCCGCATTTAAGCGACAGGCCTTCACAGGCTCGGCCCCTTCAACTTTCCGTCAGTATCGACGGCCTCCCGGGCGTTCAGCATTTAATAGCCGCCCACAAGGACAAGCCACGACAGGCAAGAGGCCATGGCCTCGCAAGCCGGTTAAACCAGTCCTCAAGTCAGATTCATGAAGGGGCGCCCCCACTCTCTTGGGTGGGGGGAAGGCTTCGGTTTTTCTCCGAAGTGTGGAAGGCCAGAATTCCCAACTCTTGGGTAAGATCCGTGGTAACCACGGACTACAAGCTAGAGTTTCGGGAAGTCCCCCCTCCTCATCTTCAGGGGTCAAGTCTTCCAAGCGACCCATTAAAGAGGGCCTCTCTTGTAAAAGCATTGGATCGTCTCTGGCTCCAAGGAGTAATTGTAGAAGTACCAACCCAGGAATGGAGTCTGGGATTCTACTCCAACCTTTTCATAATACCAAAGCCCAATGGCGACATCAGGCCTATCTTGGACCTCAAACGCCTAAATCGCTTTCTAAACATTTCAGACCTTTCGTATGGAGTCCATACGTTCGGTGGCAGCCAGCCTACATCAAGACGACTTTCTAGCATCTATAGACATAAAAGATGCGTATCTGCACGTGCCGATCTACCCGGCACATCACAGGTTTCTTCGTTGTATGATAGATCACCGCCATTACCAGTTCGTAGTCCTCCCTTTCGGGTTGGCAACAGCTCCGCGGGTATTCACAAAGGTGTTAGCCCCGGTGCTAGCCGTCCTAAGGACAGAAGGCATTTTAGTCTTGGCATACTTGGACGATCTTCTGGTTATCGACAGCTCAGCTTCCAACCTCAATCAGGCAGTAGGTCGCACAGTTCAGCATCTAGAGGAATTCGGGTGGATTGTAAACCTAGAAAAATCGGTTTTGAAACCCACAAAGCAGTTGGAATATCTAGGCCTTCGGCTAGATACAGACTGCCAGAGGATAAGTTTACCTCAAGCAAAGATCAGATCAATAACTCAAGCAGTTCAAGTGATCTTAGGCAAGAAGAGGCCGACTATTCGCCTATGTATGCGACTGCTGGGGAAGATGGTGGCCGCCTTCGAGGCTGTGCCCTACGCCCAGATCCATACCAGATATCTTCAGGCAGCCATTTTCTCTGCTTGGAACAAATCCATTCAGGCGTTAGATCGTCCGTTAGTGCTCTCCCCGAAGGTCCGGCGCAGCCTGTCTTGGTGGCTGGTCTCTCAAAATTTGTCAAAAGGGAAATCCTTTTGCCCCATCACGTGGAAGATAGTAGCCACGGATGCCAGCCTGTTAGGTTGGGGGGCAGTTCTAGAAGAACAGACCCAGCAAGGGCTGTGGTCGGGGGCAGAAAAACTGCTTCCCATCAATATCTTGGAGATCAGAGCTGCTCGACTGGCCCTGATCGCCTGGACTCTCCCCCTTCAGGGTCTGCCAGTAAGGATACAGTCCGACAACGCCACTGCGGTGGCATACATAAACCACCAGGGGGGCACGAAGAGCCCAGCAGCCCAAAGAGAAGTAAACCTGATTTTCTCATGGGCCGAAGCCCATGTACCCTGCATCTCGGCGGTGTTCATCCCAGGGATAGACAATTCTCAAGCAGATTTTTTGAGTCGTCAACAGTTGCTCCCGGGGAAGTGGTCTCTTCACCCCCAGGTATTCCAAGAGATTTGCCAAAGATTCGGAGTCCCAGATGTGGACATTATGGCAACGAGATCCAACAAAAAATTGGACAAATTCATATCCCGAGCCAGGGATCCCTCGGCCTACGGGACCGATGCGTTGGTTTGCCCTTGGCACCAGTTTTCTCTTCTGTATGCGTTCCCTCCACTGCAGATGATTCCCCGCCTTCTACGGAGGATCCGGGTGGAGCGCAGGCCTGGGATCCTGGTGGCCCCAGCCTGGCCCAGGAGGGCTTGGTACGCACTCATCGTGAAGATGTCAGTCGGGGCGCCGGGGCTGCTCCCCCTGCGCCCAGATCTGCTGTCTCAGGGCCCAATCTGCCATCCTGCTTCACAGCAGCTAAATTTGACGGCTTGGCAGCTGAATCCCTAATTCTTAAGGGCAGAGGCCTCTCAGATCAGGTCATATCTACGTTGATTTAGGCTAGGAAACCGGTCTCCAGAAATATTTATTACAGAGTCTGGAGAACCTATGTGGAGTGGTGCGAGTCTCAAAAATGGCATCCTCGAAAGTTTTTTATTGACAGGATCTTGCGATTCCTCCAGGTTGGCGTTGACAAAGGGTTGGCTCTTAGTACTCTAAAGGGGCAGGTGTCGGCTTTATCAATATGGTTTCAAAGACCCTTGGCCACCCATTCGCTTATGAAAACCTTATAGAATCCTCTGGCCCGGTTCACGCCCCCTTGTTTTTCTGTTGGTGGAGCCATGTTTTCTCCTGACAATGTTTTTATTTGGCTATTCTTGGCCTTACGGTCTCCCTCCCTTCATAGAGCATTGCTTTAGGACATCCCAAGTGTAATGGCTATGCGCTCTGTGTCCCGTGATGTACGATAAAGAAAAAAGGATTTTTAATAAACAGCTTACCTGTAAAATCCTTTTCTTGAAGTACATCACGGGACACAGAGCTCCCACCCCTCTTTTGGGGAACATTGTGTAACCTCGGGAGAATTGCTTGCTACAAAACTGAAGCACTCCCAGTGGGAGGGGGTTATATAGGGAGGAAACTTCCTGTGAAATTGATTACACCGGTGTCCACACCTGAAGGTACCCATATAACCCAAGTGTAATGGCTATGCGCTCTGTGTCCCGTGATGTACTTCAAGAAAAGGATTTTACAGGTAAGCTGTTTATTAAAAATCCTTTTTTTTTTGTGCCTACAGGAGGGGGGTGGCGCCCGGGCGCCCCCTATGGGTGGGTTGCTACTGATTTAAAGTGCCTTTCACACTATACGCAGTGCAGGCAGCCGTCATGGGAGAAACCAACGTTCGGTCATATTTGTAGAATCTGATACTATGGCGGTAAGATGATGACGTGAATAATTGCAGGGATGGAAGCTCCCAGGCTATAAAAGTACAGGGACTCTATAATTTCTTAGGATTCCATTGTTGGCTAAAATATTAAAGGAATATCCGTGTGGTTCTGCAGTGGAGCAGAAATGTCATCACAAGGATGTATCTGGTCTGTTTTTCCTTCCTGGTTTTCAGGGAGAGGTGCATGCTGGGTGATTTATTTTTTATTTTTTTGGCACAGTAATGCCCAGAGACCCCTGGAAAATGAGTGTCGTCTTTTACCAGGAGGCAATGGGGAAAGTTGAACCACCTAGGACCAGAAACTAAGCATATTACGAAATCTGCCTAGTAACAGCCAGATAGAAGTGAGTAAAATAAAAATAAAAAATAATTTTTACATTAAAGGCAAGCTGTTAATAGAAAGTTAATTCTTAAGGTGGAACTCTGCTTTTAAATCATAATTTTTAACGATTAACTGTCATCCCTCTCCCACAGCAGCTCTTCCTCTGGCCCGCTGGTAACCCACCGACAGTCCCATTCACTTTAATGGGACGGCTGGTGATGTGGCAGTGACACAACAAGGTGAGGGATGTAGTGGCAGCAGATGAGTTGATGCCCGCTAACAAGCGCTGCCATGATGGATATGAAATGACAGGTGCTCTTGCTGGTAGTTAGTATCTTTAATATTTGCAAACAAAATGAATTGGAGTGGACACTGTGAGCCAGGCCTTCTCATCCAACATCAGTGCCTGACCTTTACAAATGTACTTCTGGAAGAATGGTCAAACATTCCCATAGACACTTCTAAACCTAGTGGACAGCCGACAGCCTTCCCAGAAGAGCTGAAGCTGTTATACTGCAAAGGGTGGGCCAACACGGTATTGAACCCTATGGACTAAGACTGGGATGCCATTAAAGGGGTTGTAAAGGTAAATTTGTTTTCCCCCCTCGAGAGGCACACCAGCCTCGCATTACTGTGTGGAGTTTATAGACAGAATAACAGGAAGTGAGGATTTCTCAGAAGAAATGAGGACATTTAAAAGCAAAATGGAAGGATGAGGTAAGTGAAGGAGGACTGCGCTAAGGTAAAGGAAGCTATTTAGGTATTTTTATTTTTTACCTTTTACAACTCCTTTAACCACTTGCTTACTGGGCACATAAACCCCCTTCGTGCCCAGGCGAAATTTCAGCTTCCGGCACTGCGTCGCTTTAACTGACAATTGCGCGGTCGTGCGACGTGGCACCCAAACAAAATTGGCGTCCTTTTTCCCCCACAAATAGAGCTTTCTTTTGGTGGTATTTGATCGCCCGTGCGGTTTTTATTTTTTGCGTTATAATGAAAAAAAAAACGACAATTTAAAAATATATATATTTTTTACTTGTTGCTATAATAAATATCCCATTTTTTTATTTATTTTTTTATATTTTTTTTTCTCAGTTAAGGCCGATACGTATTCTTCTACGTATTTTTGTAAAAAAAAAAAAAAAAATCACAATAAGTGACTGCTTTGCGCAAAAGTTATAGCACCTACAAAATAGGGGACACAATTGTGATTTTTTTTTTTTTTTTCATATATTTTTTTTTTACTAGTAATGGCGGCGATCTGCGATTTTTATTGGGACTGCGATATTGCGACGGACACATCGGACACTTTTGACACATTTTTGGCGCCATTCACATTTATACAGCGACCAGTGCTATAAAAATGCACTAATTACTGTATAAATGTGACTGGCATTGAAGGGGTTAACACTAGGGGGTGAGGAAGGGGTTAAATGTATTGCCTGGGTGTGTTCTAACTGTGTGGGGGGAGGGGGGTGACTGGGGGAGGTGATCGATGCTGTCTCCCTATGTACAAGAGAAACAGCATCTGTCACCTCACTGACAGGATGTGAAGCTCTGTGTTTACACTCAGAGCTCCACGTCCCTGCTCTCTCACCGACGATCGCGTGTACCTGACGGACATCGCGGCCGCCGGGTACACGCATCGGATCCTCGGTGATGCGTCGGGACTGTTTTTCCCAGCCGCGCGCCACCCTGTGGCGCGCCCGGGGAATTACAAGTAAATCACGTCCAAAGACGTGACCCCGGCGCCTCAGGTCCGCGCTGTTGACGTATTCTGTCAATAGCGCGGACCTGAAGAGGTTAATGTGCATGTAAAGGCAGGTGTCCCAATACTTTTGACTGTGTGTGTGTGTGTTGTGTTCAAACATGACAAATACTAGAATACCCCCCTCTCCCCCAATACAGAGACGGTAACAAAGCATCTACTGAGAGACCGGTGGAAGTGTTCTCATCCTGACCTGAGACAATCCAATTCTGTATTTTATAATGGGAGCATTTGTTATAAATGAAAGCCCATAAATGGATGCTGAGCTCACAGTGCAGGACATACGAGCTAAAGGGATTAAGAGGAAGTATGAAATAGTAGAATACAGAAGTGCTTAGCTTCCATCTGGATTAAAAAAAAAAAAAAAAAAGCATTTCAAGAGAATGTACAGTATATAATTATTTTTTTTATTATTATGGTCACGACTAAAACAGACCTCAATAGTTCAACCTTAAATTTATACACTGTAGTAGTGAATGAGTCAAAGCGGTGTCTCCTCCCTCTCACTAGACTTCTAGTAAATAGCGTTATTCTAGGTTTTAGTGACAGGACAAGTTTCGAGGAAAAAGGCAACAGCTGTCTTTAGAAAACCCATAGTGCTTGGGAAGTTTTTTGTCATCAGTAAAAGTGAAAGCAAGAAAAAAGGGGAAAAAAGGATACAGGACTTTAAATGAAGCCTCTCTGATGTAATATAGATAGAACTATTTGATCTACCCACGAAGGATTAATTGGACCAATCCCCGGTGGATAATCCTCATGGCCATAATGTAAAATAGTTTATAATTATTTTGAAAAAAAAAATAAGAGTGTATATATATATATATATATATATATATATATATATATATATATATATATACACACAGTGCAGAAAATAAGTATTTGAACACCCTGCTATTTTGCAAGTTCTCCCACTTGGAAATCATGGAGGGGTCTGAAATTGTCATCGTAGGTGCATGTCCACTGTGAGAGACATAATCAAATTTTTTTTTTCCAGAAATCACAATTTATGATTTTTTAACTATTTATTTGTATGATACAGCTGCAAAGAAGTATTTGAACACCTGTCTATCAGCTAGAATTCTGACCCACAAAGACCTGTTAGTCTGCCTTTAAAATGTCCACCTCCACTCCATTTATTATCCTAAATTAGATGCACCTGTTTGAGGTCATTAGCTGCATAAAGACACCTGTCCACCCCATACAATCAGTAAGAATCCAACTACTAACATGGCCAAGACCAAAAAGCTGTCCAAAGACACTAGAGACAAAATTGTACACCTCCACAAGGCTGGAAAGGGCTACGGGGAAATTGCCAAGCAGCTTGGTGAAAAAAGGTCCACTGTTGGAGCAATCATTAGAAAATGGAAGAAGCTAAACATGACTGTCAATCTCCCTCGGACTGGGGCTCCATGCAAAATCTCACCTCGTGGGGTCTCAATGATCATAAGAAAGGTGAGAAATCAGCCCAGGACTACACGGGAGGAGCTGGTCAATGACCTGAAAAGAGCTGGGGCCACCGTTTCCTAGGTTACTGTTGGTAATACACTAAGACGTCATGGTTTGAAATCATGCATGGCACGGAAGGTTCCCCTGCTTAAACCAGCACATGTCAAGGCCCGTCTTAAGTTTGCCAATGACCATTTGGATGATCCAGAGGAGTCATGGGAGAAAGTCATGTGGTCAGATGAGACCAAAATAGAACTTTTTGGTCATAATTCCACTAACCGTGTTTGGAGGAAGAAGAATGATGAGTACCATCCCAAGAACACCATCCCAACAGTGAAGCATGGGGGTGGTAGAATCATGCTTTGGGGGTGTTTTTCTGCACATGGGACAGGGCGACTGCACTGTATTAAGGAGAGGATGACCGGGGCCATGTATTGCGAGATTTTGGGCAACAACCTCCTTCCCTCAGTTAGAGCTTTGAAGATGGGTCGAGGCTGGGTCTTCCAACATGACAATGACCCGAAGCACACAGCCAGGATAACCAAGGAGTGGCTCTGTAAGAAGCATATCAAGGTTCTGGCGTGGCCTAGCCAGTCTCCAGACCTAAACCCAATAGAGAATCTTTGGAGGGAGCTCAAACTCCGTGTTTCTCAGCGACAGCCCAGAAACCTGACTGATCTAGAGAAGATCTGTGTGGAGGAGTGGGCCAAAATCCCTCCTCCAGTGTGTGCAAACCTGGTGAAAAACTACAAGAAACGTTTGACCTCTGTAATTGCAAACAAAGGCTACTGTACCAAATATTAACATTGATTTTCTCAGGTGTTCAAATACTTCTTTGCAGCTGTATCATACAAATAAATAGTTAAAAAAATCATACATTGTGATTTCTGGAATTTTTTTTTTGATTATGTCTCTCACAGTGGACATGCACCTACGATAACAATTTCAGACCCCTCCATGATTTCCAAGTGGGAGAACTTGCAAAATAGCAGGGTGTTCAAATACTTATTTTCTGCACTGTATATATATATAATCGGGTTCATAAAGAAAACCATAATTGATGAGAATAATATATTAAATATTTAATCTCGAATAAATATGATTTGATACAAAGAGCAATGATACATATAATACACCAATGGATCAGTTGTGAATGATTGTTATAAAGAATACAAGCAGTACATAATATGACGATAAAAGTATAGTACAAATATTAAGAAATTCATAATAGGAAATAATCGATAACTTGGCACCCTTGAGTATGGACGCAACGCGTTTCGTGGTTTTTAAAACCACTCATCAGGAGTAGGATGCTATAATGTAAATGAATATAAAAGTAAATAAGTGGGAAAACATCTAATATGATATACTCTCCATCTAAGGGACAGGAGGCACAGTCAAGCAATGGGTACTTTAAATAAGGAGGTATCTCATAGGTGTAACTCTAAGGCTCCTAGGATGTAATGGAAATGGTTCTCTCGTCCGGGGTTGAGGCGGGGGACATCCTCCCGTTGGCTCCAGCTCCACAGTCCACCTGGAAAAGTGGGGTGGACTGGGTCGGAGACCATGAGGCCCGACAGCCGGGAATAGAACAGAGTGTCTGCAGCTTGACTTCAGGGTTGAAGGTATATATCCCTTGGATGTAATGGTGCAACTGTGAGTGAGTGAAAAAAAATGAATAGCATGCCAAAGCAGTAAAAGTGGTTGTAAACCTTTACATATACCCAGTGAAGTGACTGGCTTCAGGTAATTCATTAGTTGTACCCGTCTATCTATCCGCAGCCTTTTCTTCTCTGTATCTGTTCAAAGTTCTGAATTTTAAACCTTGTCTGAGTTCATAAAAAAGGGGACGGAGAGCTGTCATCATCACTCTGCTCGGGGAGGAGTGGGAACCAAGCCATCGGCGGTGTTGGGAGGCTTGGTTCTCAGTGCAGAGAGGTCGGGGGGACAGATGCAGCATCGGTCTGATGGTGCATCCATCGAGGTAAGTATGATTAGGAAAAATAAATAAAAATACCATACTCCTCTTTTAAATACCACCAAGAGAAAGCTCTCTGGGAATTATTTTTTATTTGGGTACAGTGTTGCATGACCGCGCAATTGTCATTCAAAATGTGACAGCGCTGAAAATTGTCCTGGGCCAAGTCTAAACATTGTATCAATTTGACTTTTTACATCAAAGGAATAGACTTCTGTATGTAAATTAGGAACGTTTAACCACTTAAACACCAAACCTCAAGTTAAAATCATTTTTTTTTTTTTACTAGAAATGGCTTAAAACCCCCAAACATATTATATATAATATTTTTTAGTAGAGACCCTAGAGAATAAAATAGTGGTTGTTGCAATATTTTATGTCACACTGTATTTGCGCAGCGGTCTTTCAAATTTTTTTGGGGAAAAAAATATTTTAATGAATAATAAAAAAACTAACCAGTAAAGTTACCAAGTCAGGCGTTTCTATTGAAGTGTAGGACCAAAAACTGTTGTAATCTGCTAAAAATAAGCTTATGTACTTTTTTTGAGCTTCAGGTAACAAAACACACATGGCCCTTGAAATGAATGGAATTTTGCTTGTTGGGCGTTTTGAAGCTTTAGAGCTGAGCATTTTACAAGCTTAAAAATGCTCAAGTGTGAACAGGGTCTTAATTTGCCATCTCTTCACCCTTCTAGTGCTATGTGTACTTCTCCAATGCGGGTCTCAGATCAGCAGATGATCTGGACCAATAACTGAGGTCTATGCCAGGCTGGACAATGTTCCTGGGCCTCTGATGAAGCATGCTGTGACGGACTCACCAGGGACATCACCAGACCCTCTTATGTCTAAAATCATCCTATGTCCACTAGGGGCATAGGATGACTGAGAAATGATATCTTGGACTACCTGAGATGGGATTATTATGTAATTATTCTCCACAATATATTCCAGGATATATGTAAAGAACGATTTACTGTTTATTGATTCTGAACTCAACGGGTTAATTGTAAGAGTGACTCATTCATACTGTTAAGACACATACTGTTAGGTGCAAATGCCATCACCTCCAGCCATTTGTCTGTTCTCTGTGCTAATTGACCTGGCTATTGTGTGAAGATGTCCTGTGTTTACACTTATGATAATGTGTATTGTAAAGCAGGTGAGCGGAGACGTGACATCTACTCTGAAAGGTCATATCGGAGTTGCCTAGTCTGGGTAAATGATTTAGTTAATTAGCTCATGTTCATTTATGTTCTGGTTACCTCCTCTTTAAACTGTATATAAGGTTGCATTATTGGTTCTAATAAACACTCCATGTTTAGCACACAAACAAGTCTCGTCTCGTGTGTTGAGAGCAGCTGGAATATCCGATATCTACAGTGAGGAAAATAAGTATTTGAACACCCTGCTATTTTGCAAGTTCTCCCACTTGGAAATCATGGAGGGGTCTGAAATTGTCATCGTAGGTGCATGTCCACTGTGAGAGACATAATCCAAAAAAAAAATCCAGAAATCACAATTTATGATTTTTTAACTATTTATTTGTATGATACAGCTGCAAAGAAGTATTTGAACACCTGTATCAGCTAGAATTCTGACCCTCAAAGACCTGTTAGTCTGCCATTAAAATGTCCACCTCCACTCCATTTATTATCCTAAATTAGATGCACCTGTTTGAGGTCATTAGCTGCATAAAGACACCTGTCCACCCCATACAATCAGTAAGAATCCAACTACTAACATGGCCAAGACCAAAGAGCTGTCCAAAGACACTCGAGACAAAATTGTACACCTCCACAAGGCTGGAAAGGGCTACGGGGAAATTGCCAAGCAGCTTGGTGAAAAAAGGTCCACTGTTGGAGCAATCATTAGAAAATGGAAGAAGCTAAACATGACTGTCAATCTCCCTCGGACTGGGGCTCCATGCAAAATCTTACCTCGTGGGGTCTCAATGATCCTAAGAAAGGTGAGAAATCAGCCCAGGACTACACGGGAGGAGCTGGTCAATGACCTGAAAAGAGCTGGGACCACCGTTTCCAAGGTTACTGTTGGTAATACACTAAGACGTCATGGTTTGAAATCATGCATGGCACGGAATGTTCCCCTGCTTAAACCAGCACATGTCAAGGCCCGTCTTAAGTTAGCCAATGACCATTTGGATGATCCAGAGGAGTCATGGGAAAAAGTCATGTGATCAGATGAGACCAAAATAGAACTTTTTGGTCATAATTCCACTAACCGTGTTTGGAGGAAGAAGAATGATGAGTACCATCCCAAGAACACCATCCCTACTGTGAAGCATGGGGGTGGTAGCATAATGCTTTGGGGGTGTTTTTCTGCACATGGGACAGGGCGACTGCACTGTATTAAGGAGAGGATGACCGGGGCCATGTATTGCGTGATTTTGGGCAACAACCTCCCCTTCCCTCAGTTAGAGCTTTGAAGATGGGTCGAGGCTGGGTCTTCCAACATGACAATGACCCGAAGCACACAGCCAGGATAACCCAGGAGTGGCTCTGTAAGAAGCATATCAAGGTTCTTGCGTGGCCTAGCCAGTCTCCAGACCTAAACCTAATAGAGAATCTTTGGAGGGAGCTCAAACTCTGTGTTTCTCAGCGACAGCCCAGAAACCTGACTGATTTAGAGAAGATCTGTGTGGAGGAGTGGGCCAAAATCCCTCCTCCAGTGTGTGCAAACCTGGTGAAAAACTACAAGAAACGTTTGACCTCTGTAATTGCAAACAAAGGCTACTGTACCAAATATTAACATTGATTTTCTCAGGTGTTCAAATACTTATTTGCAGCTGTATCATACAAATAAATAGTTAAAAAAATCATACATTGTGATTTCTGGAATTTTTTTTTTTTGATTATGTCTCTCACAGTGGACATGCACCTACGATGACAATTTCAGACCCCTCCGTGATTTCCAAGTGGGAGAACTTGCAAAATAGCAGGGTGTTCAAATACTTATTTTCTGCACTGTATATTCAGACTGATAAGGAGCGGTATATGACGAAAACACTCAAGCGGAGTGTGGTACGTTCCGTTATACATAAGGGCCTATGGAAAGGATATGTAAGCTGTCTACTCGCTAGCCTTCAGACAAAAAGACTTCCCCACTGGGGTTTGTGGCCCCATACCTTTGGTCTCGTCTCCCTGGCAGAGAAAGTTCTTCAGCCAAGGCCTTGGGTCCATTAGTAAATGTGAAATCTGTGTAAAGTGATGCAGATGAGATTACAGTTGAAGTACATTCGTCAAATTTCTGCTAATGACGGACCATTTCCTGGTCAAAACACTAAGTGCCTCTCTGTACATTGTTCTGTCTGATCACGTGTGTAAAGCTGTATTTGACATCGTCGATCAGTTTGATTCCCCACATTTCAATAATACTCTGGAGGCTTTCCTTACTCCTAATGCAACAGCAGAGTAGGTTGTTTGCTGGGAACTCCATAGTGATGGACACATGATGAACACGCATATTCAAAAATAAGAGTGTGTATTCCCCTGTATGGTGGCCACATACTTGACATGGAGAGCTTATGGCATGCTTGCAGTAGGGTTAGGAATTTGGGCATTGTGGCTAGTTGCCAAGCAAGCTTGCTTTACAGCCTTATGGCCCTTACACACGATTCGAATATCGGACGAAAATGATCGTCCGATGATGGATCGTACGATTTTTTGATCGTGTGTACACTACTTTCGGGAGCCGACACGGCCGTTCATCCGATATTATTCGATCGGACAAGCGCAAAAATTTTCCTCGTACGATGTCAGATCGTACGATTTTTGTTTAGTCAGTACAGTTGTCGTCCGAAAATACAATACAAATACATTACAACACATGACATCACTTCAGATTTTTTTTTTTTTCCTGTTGTACGAGAATTTTCGTGACTTTAATAAGCTGTTTCATTTTACTGGCGACTATCAAGCGAAAAAGGTCGTACGATCCGTCGTATGATATTCGGATCGTGTGTACGGGCCATTAGGGCCCTGTCTCTATTAGGGTTGTCCCGATACCGAGTATTTGCAGGAGTACTTGTACTCGCGCAAATGCTCCCGATGCTTCTGCCGATACTTTTTTTGTATTTATCAACATGTTCTGTGAAAATTCTTTGAGTTTATTATTACTGCGTGACAAGCAAATAAAACATTTTTATTAATTTTTACTCATTTGTATTCTTTTATAATGTCTTGAGTTGGAGTTCTTCATAATTATAAAGAAAATATCCTTAGTCTGTATTGTGGTTTGAAAACTGTCACATGACATTTAAAAAAGTATCGGTACTTGTACTCGGTCCTAAAAAAGTGGTATCGGGACAACCCTAGTCACTATGCAGTTTGTATCCTTTCATGTTCTGTCAATTTTGCCAGTGCTACCAGGTGCATTATTTGCCACAAATGGATTTTCCAAAGGCCAATAAACAGGAGTTAATATTTCTATGCTAGTCAGAAGCTTTCTCCTAGGCACATACCATGGTTTAGAGCTAGTGGTTGAGCCGCCATTAACCACTTAAGACCCGGACCTTTAGGCAGGTAAAGGACCTGGCCAGTTTTTGCGATTCGGCACTGCGTCGCTTTAACTGACAATTGCGCGGTTGTACGACGTGGCTCCCAAACAAAATTGGCGTCCCCCCCCCCCCCCCTCCAAATAGAGCTTTCGTTTGGTGGTATTTGATCACCTCTGCGGTTTTTATTTGTTGCGCTATAAACAAAAATAGAGCGTCAATTTTGAAAAAAGTCCAATATTTTTTTTCATTTTGCTATAATAAATATACCCCCCCCCCAAAGAAAATAAATATATATATATATATATATATATATATATATATATATATATATATATATATATATATATATATATATATATATATATATATATATATATAAAATAAAAAAAATCCTCAGTTTAGGCCGATACGTATTTTGGTAAAAAAAAAATCGCAATAAGCGTTTATCAATTAGTTTGCGCAAAATTTATAGCGTTTACAAAATGGGGGATAGTTTTATTGCGTTTTTATTATTTATTTTTTTACTTCTAAAATGAGCGATTTATTTATTTTTTGTGACTGGGACATTATGGCGGACACTTCGGACAATTTTGACACATTTTTGGGACCATAGTCATTTTCACAGCAAAAAATGCATCAAAAATGCATTGTTTACTGTAAAAATGACACTTGAAGTTTGGGAGTTAACCACAAGGGGGCGCTGAAGGGGTTAAGTGTGACCTTATTTGTGTTTCTAACTGTAGGGGGTGTGGCTGTAGGTGTGACGTCATTGATTGTGTTTCCCTATAAAAGGGAACACACGATCAATGACAG
Source organism: Rana kukunoris (assembly GCA_029574335.1). Classification (NCBI taxonomy): domain Eukaryota; kingdom Metazoa; phylum Chordata; class Amphibia; order Anura; family Ranidae; genus Rana; species Rana kukunoris. The sequence continues at coordinate 515,844,231 of CM056052.1, forward strand.
CGCCACAGTGAACAACGGGGAAGCTGTATTTACACACACCTCTCACCGTTCTTCAACTCCGTGGACCGATCGCGGAAATCCAGCGGCGATCGTGTCACAGAGCTTCGGACCGGGTCGCGCGCGGCTAGGCACTTAAAGAGGACGTACCTGTACGTGCTTGTGCCCAGCCGTGCCATTCTGCCGACGTATATGTGCAGGAGGCCGTCCTTAAGTGGTTAAAACAAAAAAAATTGGGCTAACTTTAGTTTTATTTATTTTTGATTTTTTTATTATTCATTGAAGTGTGTTTTTTTGCCATTTTATTCCCTAGGGTCTCTGCTAAAAAATATTCAGTAAAACCTTGGTTTGCGTGCATAATTCGTTTCAGAAACCTGCTTGTAATCCAAAGCACTTGTATATCAAAGCATTTTTTTTTTTACAAGGTATAAAAGAGAAGAGAGGCACCTCCTAAGTGTAGCAATAAGTTGCTAAATGTTGTACCTTCAATAAATATAACCATATTGTTACACTTAGAGGCTCCTCTCCTATTTATTTTTTTTATACTCGGGTGTGACATGACGCTACTCTTGTATTACTTGTAAAGTTTTTTAAAACATTTTGCTTTTCCTGCAAAATGCTCTCAAACCAAGTTACTCTCAAACCAAAGTTTTACTATATAATGTTTGGGGTTCCAAGTCATTTTCTAGCAAAAAAATATTGATTTTAACTTGAGAAACTAGTGTCAAAAGAAGATTTGGACTTTGGTTAAACTTCTTGTATTTACACACAGATTTTGCTCTGAGAAGGAAGTTGGTTACAATGTTTCATGTTACAAACTTGGCAGAATGGGGATTTTTTCTTTACACAGAAGTTTATCCCTTTGATCTAAGAAGGAAGTTAGTTACAATGTTTCCTGTTAAGAGCACGATATTTTATTTTAATGTAAAAGAGGGTAGAAGCTGCGCTTAGGATAGCTTGATCTGGGGTAATAGGAAGAGTGTGTGTGACTGCAGCCCCCCCCCTAGATATGACTCCCCGAAGGGGGTACATAAGAAGAATGTATAGGTGATGGGGGTGGTGGCGCTGTCACTAATATGTTGTTTGACTAACCCAGTAGAGTGATGGGTATGTTTTAATGGGACAACATTCCCTCAAGTGAAAAATAAAAATAAAATAGGTGTAATAAAAGAAATATCCTATAATAAGTGGCAGTGATGGTGCTTCCCAGTGCTGCCAGTGGTGTGTCACCAATAAGAAAAGTTATTTGAAATTAAAATAAAAGGGTATAGTACTAGGTGTGTACTTGCAATGAGAAAATTACACCACGATCTAGTGCAATAAAGGACAAGAGGCGACTCCTCTTGTCCTTCAGATATTGGTGTGGAGCTGGCAGGGGTGACTGCTTCTGGTGAGTGGGGACCCATAAGGGGGAGCACCGGATCCACTGCGATATCCACTTGATGTATCACCTACCTATATAGGTGCACCCTGATCGTCACATCACCCACATTCACCTGCTTTATAACTTATGGACTATTCTATGTGAATCATTTGTGTTTACTTGACCACTTTTTCATCATTCAATGTGAATCAATTTACTGCATATTTGCGCAATTGTAAATCAGCCTTTGCTAATTGTCAATTTATTGCACTAGATCGTGGTGTAATTTTCTCATTGCAAGTACACACCTAGTACTATACCCTTTTATTTTAATTTTAAATAACTTTTCTTATTGGTGACACACCACTGGCAGCACTGGGAAGCACCATCACTGCCACTTATTATAGGATATTTCTTTTATTACACCTGTTTTATTTTTATTTTTCACTTGAGGGAATGTTGTCCCATTAAAACATACCCATCACTCTACTGCAGTGGTCTCCAAACTGTGGCCCGGGGGCCAGATGCGGCCCTTTGCTTGATTTTATCTGGCCCTTGGGACACTATTTTATTAACTGAAACTAGCATTGGGGCAAAATTCCTCCCACGGACACCAAAGATGGGACACAATTCCTCTCAATTATACCAATGATGGGGGAAAATTCCTCACAGTAATGGGGCACAATTAATTTCAATTATACCAACGATGGGGCACAATTCCTCCCAATGACACCAACGATGGAGCACGATTTCTCTCAATGGCACCAACTATGGGGTCCAATGACAACAATCATGAGGCGCAGTTACCCATTAAAACAAACAGCGGGGCATTTTTTCCCAGTGTCGGGACCTTTTCACTGACCGCTGTCTGGCCCTCGTAAAGTCTGAAGGACCGTAAACTGGCCATTTGTTTTGAAAGTTTGGAGACCCCTGCTCTACTGGGTTAGTCAAACAACATATTAGTGACAGCCCCACCACCCCCATCACCTATACATTCACGATATTTTATTTTGACAGCTAAGTCGCTCCACTTGAAAAAATCGCAAAAACTCTGTATTGGAGATATCAGAGGGGTTGAATCGAGATCGCAATTTTTTTTTTTTTTTTAATGATCAATTTGCAGGTCTAGTACTGTGTTGAAGCCCCTTTTGCCTTCAGAACTGCCCTAATTCTTCACTCCACAGATTCTACAAGGTGTTGGAAAAATTCCTCAGATTTTGCTCCATAGTGACATGATGGCATCACACAGTTGCTGCAGATTTGTGGGCTGCACATCCATGAAGGGAATCTCCCATTTCACCACATCCCAAAGGTTCTCTATTGGATGAGATGTGGTGAGTGTGGAGGCCATTGGAGTCCAGTGACCTCATTGTCCAGTGGTGAGATGATTGGAGCTCTGTGACATGGGGCATTATCCTGCTGGAAGAAGCCATCAGAAGATCGGTACACTGTATGCTCAATTGGTACTAAGGGGCCCAAAGTGTGCCAAGAAAATGTCCTACACATCCACCACTAGTCTAAACCTTTGATACAAGGCAGGGTGGATCCATGATTTCATGTTTATGCCAAATTCTGACCCTGCCATCTGAATGTCGCAGCTGAAAATTTGAGACTCATCAGATCAGGCAATGTTTTTCCAATCTTCTAGTGTCCAATCTTGGTGAGCCTCTGTGAATTGTGGCCTCAGTTTCCTGTTCTTAGCTGACAGGAATGGCACCCAGTGTGGTCTTCTGCTGCTGTAGCCCATCGGCTTCAAAGTTATATGTGTTGTGCACATTGCTTTTGCCTTTCTATCAACTCAAACCAGTCTGCCTATTCTCCTCTGACATCAACAAGGCATTTCGTCCACACAACTGCCTCACTGGATATTTTCCCTTTTTTGGACCATTCTCTGTACATTTTAGAGACGCGTTTTGACTGATTAGCAATTTGCGTTACCAAGAAATTGAACATGATAAAGTGGCCAGTGAGTGTGTATAACCCTGCAGAACACCGGCTGGAGCTACAAGGTAGAAGTGTTGTCTTTAACCTGAGTAGACCAGCGGACTGAAACGGCAACCGAGGACATGCAATCACTGTGCAACAGTTTAGGAATCTGTTTAATCCTCAAATTTACGTATACAGTGCATCTTTTTAAAGTGAAACTTCCGCTTTAAGCACGCCTCCCCCCCTGACATGTTTTTTTTTGGGGGGAGGGAAGGAGTGTGTACCCTTTTTCTGTGGGACTTCCTGTGCCACTTCCTGCTTCCTATCTTCGGCCACCTTCGGGGGCGACTCCTCTCGTCCTAGGCGGCCCCTCCCTGCCAGCAATCTTCTGGGACCATAGTTGTGTCCCAGAAGATTGCTGGGAGGGAGGGGCCGCCTATCGGCTGGCCAATAGGAGAGCACAGCGCGACTTGCGCCCGCCCGTGAAGCAGTAAGCTGTCGCAGCCGGGTGCCCACAGTTACCATGGCGGCGATAAGGAGAGGAGCGAGCCTCCGGGTAGCCGCATCACTTGACTGTGGGGCAGGTAAGTTTCGGTTTATTTAAAAGTCAGCAGCTACACTTTTTTCCACACTCCACTTTAAGCTATGCAAAGAATCGGGTGTTTTTTATTTTTATTTTTTTTACTATAAAGGTCATGTCACACTAGTAAATATGTAGCCCCTACAGAATCCCTTTTTAAACTTGCCATACACCAGTCGAGAGCAAATTATATTGCCATCATGTAATGACCTGATTTTCAAACAATAAAACAAGAAGATCCCTTTCACCAGAGGTCTATTTAGGTTTTGTGCTGCCCTAGGCCTGACTAAACTTGTGCAACCCCTAATTTAATTATGACCCACCCCTTCCTGTCAGTCACACCCCTTCCTGTTTAAGACCCGCCCTGAAATTTTTCAGTGGGGACACTAGTTCTGAGGACCGTGGGGGGGGGGGGGGTTGCCTTTATCTGCTGCGATTTTCTCTTACTTCCTGTTTGGCTATGGGGCAGGAAATAAAGGGAAATGAACGGATGGCAAAATATTTTTTAACAGGGGCTACAACAACCCCTTAGTCCAGTGGTTCTCAACCTGGGGGTCGAATGATGATTTGCCAGCGGTCACTGAATCCTGGGCTGTTCCAAAAGCCTGCACCGCTCTCCCAGCTTTTTTGCCCCCTCAGCCTCTTCGCAGGCGCCCATTCAGTTCATGGCATGGCTGGGGGGCAGAGACTAGAGGTCAGCTGACTGGTGATGAATGTGAAGTGGGAGGGGCTGGAGGAGACCCTATCTCCTGATTTCAGCAAGGGTGTCACTGCTACGAGACACCACACAGGGGTTTTAATATTGTACAAGTGGAAGGAACTCGGGGAGCTCTAAATGTTAATGGCTTGGGGGCACAAATTACTGGTCTTGACTTGGGTGCTCACAACCCACGCTTTGAAAATAATTTTACTGTTGGGGGTCTCCACAACCTGGAACATTTTATCAAGGGGTCACGGCACTAGGAAGGCTGCCTTACTCTATCAAAATTGAAAAAAATGTGTTGCCTATAGTTCTACATTGAGCACAGATGTCTGCTAAATTTATGGAGGACCAAGAGGATATTTGATTAAGACATCCTGCTAGTTGGTGTATCAACGATTTGATTTTCTGCTTGCATGGCTGCCTGGTAAAACAGGAGTCCATGCCTTAGCCCAGGTTCACACAGGGCTGCGGGAGTAAAGCCGTGCAAGTTCAGCTGAACTCGCACGGCTTCACTCCCACCCGGCAGTCCCGATTTCGGGCGTGATTTCAGAGACATCTGTGCAGGTTTCTGCAAAGATGTCAATGTAAATCGCGCCCCCAAATTGCAAAAAGTAGTACAGGAACTACTTTTTGAAATCGGTGCGACGCCGCATCTGCATCTGTCGGCAATTAGGACGATGCAAATGCCACCGATTTGAGATGCGATTTGGCATGTGAAATCGCATCTCAAATCCTACCAGTGTGAACCAGGGCTCAAGGTGAGAGTAGCCATCCTTAATGGTGGAGGGATCACCATATTTTGAGTTAAAAAATCTGTGAAGATTTCTATAATTTGTTGCATATTTTCGACTTTTTTACTCAAATTTCAAATTTCTTATTTTGGGATTTCTTGCATCATTTGAATTTTATATTTTGTGCTGCACTACTTCTTTTCTATATTTGTATCTTATTGGATTTTCTGAATGTCATTTTAGTGTTCAGTTTGCATTATTAGGGGCGAGGAATTATTAATACACATATATTTTTGCTCTAATTGAACTTTTTTTTCTATAATGTAACAATAATGGTCTGCATTTTTGAATTTTAACAAACATTTTTTGCAAATTATTCAAAGATTTTTATAATGTTTCTATATTTAGCAAAAAAAATAAATAAATGGTGTTATTGTGTTATTTGGTCTCCTATTTTTCTTTTTGAATTGTTTTAACCACTTCCATACCAGGCACTTACGCAACTTCCCGCCCAAGCCAATTTTCAGCCATGTCGCACTTTGAATGACAATTGCGCAGTCATGCTACACTGTACCCAAACAAAATTGGCGTCCTTTTCCCCCACAAATAGAGCTTTCTTTTGGTGGTATTTGATCACCTCTGCGGTTTTTATTTTTTGCGCAATAACTAATAAAAGACTGTAAACTTTGAAAAAAAATATGTTTTTATTTTTTTCTGTTTAATTTTTTTGTAAATAAGTTTTCTCTTTCAATAACGGGCACCAATGAGGTGGCACTGATGGGCACCAATGAGGTGGCACTGATGGGCACCAATGAGGTGGCACTGATGGGCACCAATGAGGTGGCACTGATGGGCACCAATGAGGTGGCACTGATGGGCACCAATGAGGTGGCACTGATGGGCACCAATGAGGTGGCACTGATGGGCACCCATGGGCGGCAGTGATGGGCACCCATGGGCGGCAGTGATGGGCACCCATGGGCGGCAGTGATGGGCACCCATGGGCGGCAGTGATGGGCACCCATGGGCGGCAGTGATGGGCACTCATAGGGCGGCAGTGATGGGCACTCATAGGGCGGCAGTGATGGGTACTCATAGGACGGCACTGTGGGGCAGGACTAATGGATCCCTGTTGCCAGTCGGCGCCCCTGGCATCCGGTCAGGATTTCCGAACCACTTCCTGGACGTCAATCTGCGATTGACCCGGGCGGGAAGTGGTTAAAGAAACAAAAAGGTGTATATACAAATTGTCTATCTTGATGGTTGTATGTTTCTTGTGTGTACTCTTGCTATGCTCTTTGTTCGACACAACCATTTATTTTTTGGGTTAATTATTTTCACACATTCATAGGAACAGTGTGCTTTTTAACAGACAAACACATTAACCTTTTAATTTATTGTTCGTTTCAACAAAAGTAGGGCTGTGCAAATTAACTTTTAATTAATCGATTAATCTTTAATTTTTTTGATCGATCAAAATCTTTTTGATCGATTAAAATTCTTTTGATTGGTATTCACCTCCCCAGCGGCTTCGAGGCCGTTAGGGAGTTCCGTCGGAGATCCGGTAACGTCACGGACACCGGCGGGGCTTGCCGTGTCCATCTGAAGGGCTCCTTTGCTGTGCCTTCATATCTGCATGCCGGCGGGACCTGCCACACGTAAGGGGTGTTTTCACTTCCCTCTATCACTTCCCTCTATCACTTCCCTCTATCACTTCCCTCTATCACTTCCCTCTATGAACCTGGGATTCTACATCCATCCACTGGGAGTTGTGATAGTTCCCTTCATGGGACATCTACATGCCAACAGACTGATGTTAACCTCTCCTCATCTGGATTCAGCAGTGGTATCGTTGTACACATTTTTATACCAGTATCATACTTGGTTACATGTTTTTATGACTGCTTTTGGTACCGTTTGGTATTACTCACACCATTTTTACAGTTTATGTAGCTACATCGATTTTTATCTCCAGTGCAATATTTATATTTTTATAGACTATAAAAGTTTTATTGCTATTCCCATCGAGCGCTGCCTTTGTGTGTTTTTTTGTATCCTGCTATCCATTTTTCCAGTGGTTGGAGCTGCACTGGGAATCAGCCTGCAAGGAGATCATCTGAATGTAGTTGGATCTGTATGTGTGTTATAATTAATCGAAATTAGTCGATTAATCGATTAAAAAACAAAACGATTAATCAAACACAAACATTTTGATCAGTAACAGCCCTAGACAAAAGCTTTCCAAACTTCCCTTTTTGATATATAATATATATAATTATATATATATATATATATATATATATATATATATATATATATATATATATATATATATATATATATATAGAGCTTTTTTTTCTCAGAAAATAGGTGCAGGAACTCAACCACGACCCCGTTCAGATTTCACAAACAGTAGAAGGGTCTTAAAGGGGCATTAAATACCAGAATTGCACTAATACAGAGTGCAGAGTTCAGAGGGGTTACACACAAAGTTAAGAGCTGGCATTTGTAAACACAGAAACCAGACTTCTGTGTTTACAAGTGATTGTGGTGAGCAGGCACCAAAGGGTCTGAGCCAAAGGTGGTGGAACTGAGTTCCCCCAAGTTCCCCCAGAAAAAAAAGATTATATTTATTTTAAGTGACAACTATATATATAATTATATAGTTGTATATTATATATATAATTTTTTTTTTTTTTTTTTCAGTTGTCACTTAAAATAAATATAATCTTTTTTTTTGGCAAAAAATATAAGCGACAACCGATTTTTTTATCTTTTCTTGCCCATTAACTGGATGAAAAATGCATTGATTGTCTAAATTACAGATTATTGAACGACAGTCCTTAAAGCCCGGGTCTAGTTGAACCAGCAACCTTACACTGACAACAAATGTGGGATAGCATTTTCTTAAATTGTCCAAAAATGTTTAGTCGGATTATCCGATCATGTGTACACAAGTTGGTCAGACTAAAATCCAAAGTACAAACACGCATGCTCCGAATCAATGCTAACCATCAGGCAACATTGGCAGAAGTTGCCCAAAGGGTGGCGCTAAAGAGCTGAAAAACTACGTAGTTTTGTGTATGTTGGCTGAAATAGTTCTGCCGTCTGTATGCAGAACAAGTTCACGGCCAATGCCCTTCGAACAAAATTCCACGGATTTGTCTGATGGAAGTCCGATCGTGTGTATGAGGCTTTATTTTTGTTGGTAGGTAAATAATGAATTGCAGTGAGAGCCCTTTGGTGTGTTACCTCAAACTCCATGCAAGTTGTAGGTTCATTGTTGGGTGAGCCACAGAATTGGCAGCTTCAGTAGTAGAGAAGTGTTATTGTTGCTATAAATCTCTGCTACTTGGCTGATGGAGTGACATGACCCTAAAAGTAATTGATTGGTATGTCTAATATAAAGATCGATTTGTGTGTAGAAAATAAATGACTTTGTATTTCCTCTAATTTTTGTCATAGTACTTTGAACTGTGAATTAGTGGAGAGTGGATTATTTGAGAAGTATTCTGACATTTTATTGCCTTTTCTGCGATCATTCTCCGATCGTTGGTTCCCTGCTTGGCTAATGCTGTGTGGTAATTCAGAATAAAGGCTACTAAGTGTTGAACGGGGAAGAAAGTGCGCTCACCTGTTCTAGTCTTTCAAACCTAATTGTCACTTTTTATATCAGACGTCCTTTTCAAAGTCTTTAATTTAAGCATTTCTCTTGGCAGTACCGAGCTAATGGCGGGATTTTCTTGTGATTGCAGTTGTTGAATGGGGCGACGATGTCCACACGATCACAGAAGACGAAGCCGTCATGCTGGTGAACCATCAAGCGACAGGAGACGTCTGCACGTTAATGATGTGCTTACAGGACAAAAGCCTGGTATGATGTCTCTTTATGGAAAGTGATTTTGTGGTGGGGAGAAGTTCCTTTCTAATCAGTGATGATCGGTGTGAAGTAATTTGTGCTTACATTAAGATCAATGAAGATCCAATGTTCTTCATAGACTTGTTTGAGCAATGAACTGCATTGGATCTGTGCAAGAATTTTGTACCGTATATTACCAAAAGTATCGGGACGCCTGCCTTTACACGTACATGAACTTTAACCACTTGAGACCCGCGCTATAGACGAAAGACGTCCACAGCGCGGTTTTCAAGTGCTGAGTGGACATCTTTTTATGTGCATTACCCGCGCGTGCCGCTGGGGGGGGGCGCGCAGCGGGTAAACACTGTGCCCGGCACATCGCTGAGGAGCCGATGCGTGTGTCTGGCGGCCGCAATGTCCGCCAGGTACCCACGATCGGCGGTGACAGCAGGGACGTGGAGCTCTGTGTGTAAACACAGAGCTCCACGTCCTGTCGGGAGAGAGGAGACCGATCTGTGTCCCTTGTACATAGGGACATGGCATCGGTCACCTCCCCCACACAGTTGGAACACACCCAGGGAATACATTTAACCCCTTCCTCACCCCCTGGTGTTAACCCCTTCCCTGCCAGTCACATACAGTAATTGGTGCATTTTTTTTTTTTGTTTACAAACGGTTTATTGAAAAATAAGTCTCAATACAGTTTTGACATACATTGGCAAGAAGTACAAAAAAATATAAGAATATATATATATATATAGATCAGCAGTAAGCATCTGTGAAACATAAGCATAGCAGTTATTCGAGAGGTAGAAAAATAGGTCATGGTATGTATAAAAGGTCACCCAGTAGCAATATACAGTGACAAAAGAATCTAATGAATTAGTTTAATGGCCGAGAGAGAAAAAAAAAAAGGGGGGGAGATAACAGACTCGCATCTTTATTCAATGAAACAACAGAGATAGGTCCCACGGTTTCCATTTCTGATCGTATATGTCCATAGTATCATATAAGGCAGGGGTGCCCAACCTTTTGAAGAGCAAGGGCCACTTAAGCGACTTGGTAACTGGTCGTGGGCCACAATGAGTGGAGTGGGTGGATGGCAGCCCACTCGGCTCTTTAGAGTCTTCTCTCAGCACACCAAACTCGCAGGTAATAGAAGTCTATGGCTCAGTGCAGGTAACCCACAGGTGCACTTCTCTGTATCTATGGATCAGTTTGAAAGCAGCCCAGTAACCACTGCAGAACAGATATACCCATATATACACTGTGATTTTAGTAATAAAAAAAACTTACCTTTAATAACAGTATTCTATTTTATTATATCCCAGAGCAGGACATTGTGGGCCACATCAGAGACCTCCGCGGGCCACATGTGGCCCCCGGGCCACTGGTTGGGCACACCTGATATAAGGTGTGGTGATAATTGGTGCATTTTTATAGCACTGATCGCTGTATAAATGTGAATGGTCCCAAAATTGTGTCAAAAGTGTCCGATGCAATATCACAGGCCTGACAAAAAAAATCGCAGATCGCCGCCATTACTAGTAAAAAAGAAATCATAAATCTATCCCCTATTTTGTAGGCGCTATAACTTTTGTGCAAACCAATCAATATATGCTTATTGCGAATTTTTTTTAAATTTTTTTTTTAACAAAAATATGTAGAAGAATACGTATCTGCCTAAACCGAGGAAAAAATATATATATATATATTTTTTTTTAAATGGGATATTATAACAAAGTAAAAATATTTTTTTTTTCAAAATTTTCTGTCTTTTTTTTGTTGTTTTTATAGCGCAAAAAATAAAAATCGCAGAGATGATCAAATACCACCAAAAGAAAGCTCTATTTGTGGGGAAACAAATGATAAAAATATAATTTGGGTATAGTGTTGTATGACCGCGCAATTGTCATTCAAAATGCGTCGGCTCTGAAAGCTGAAAATTGGTCTGGACACAAAGGGGGTTTAAGTGCCCAGTAATGAAGTGGTTAATGGCGTCTTGGTCCGTAGGGTTGATCAGTGAGTTGGCCCACCCTTTGTAGCTATAAAAGCTTCAACTCTTTTGGGAAGATCCACAAGGTTTAGGAGTGTCTATGAGAATTATTGACTATTTAGGGCTGATTAAAATCTTTGTGTTAGATTAATCAATTTTTTTTAATCCATTAATCGACCAATTTCGATTAATTATAATGCACATACAGATCCAGCTACTTTTAGCTGATCTCCTTGCAGGCTGATTCCCAGTGCAGCTACCAACCACTGGAAAATGGATAGCAGGATACAAAAAAAAAAAAACACACAACCAGGACACAAACACGAAACAAACACACAAAGACAGCGCTCGATTGGAATAGCATTAAAACTTTTATAGTCTTCAAATGGGCAAATATTGCACTTGAGATAAAATCGATGTAGCTACAGAAACTGTAAAAATGGTGCGAGTAATACCAAACGGTAGCAAAAGCAGTCATAAAAACATGTAGCTAAGTATGATACTGGTATACAAATGTGTACAACGATACCACTGCTGAATCCATATAAGGAGGGGTTAACATCAGTCCGTCGGCATGTAGATCCCATGAAGGGAACTATTACAACTCCCAGTGGATGGCTGTAGTATTCCAGGTTGATAGAGGGAAGTGTAACAGCCCTTGTGTGTGGCAGATAGTAAGGTCCCGCCGGCATGCAGATATGAAGGCACAGCAAACGAGCCCTTCAGATGGACATGGCAAGCCTCACCGGTGTCCGTGACGTCACCGGATCTCCAACGGAACTCCCTGAAGGCCCGGAAGCCGGCGGAGAGGTGAGTATCTATCAAAAAAATGTTGATCGATCAAAAAAAATAAATAAAGATTAATAGATGAATTAATAGTTAATTTCCAGAGCCCTACTATTCTTCCAGAAGCGCATTTGTGAGGTCAGGCACTGATGTTGAAATGGAGAGCCTGGCTCGCAGTCTCCGCTCTAATCCATCCCAAAGGTGTTCTGTCGGGTTGAGGTCAGGATTTTGTGCAGGCCAGCCAAGGTCCTTCACCCCAGACTCGCTCATTTATGGCTTTATGGACCTTGCTTTGTGCACTGGTGTGCAGCCATGTTGGAACAGGAAGGGGCCATCCACAAACTGTTCCCACAAAGTTGGGAGCATGAAATTGTCCAAAATGTCTTGTTATGTTGATGTCTAAAGACTTGCCTTCACTGGAACCAAGGGGCCAAGCCCAACCCCTGAAAAACAACCCCACATCATATTCCCCCCCCCCCTCCACCAAATGGTTTGGACCAGTGCACAAAGCAAGGTTCCTAAAGACATGGATGAGCGAGTTTGGAGAGGAGGAACTTAACTGTCCTGACCTCAACCCAATAGAACACTTTTGGGATGAATTAGAGTGGAGACTGCAAGCCAGGCCTTCTCTTCACTTCAGTGCCTCACCTCACAAATGTGCTTCTGGAAGAATGGTCAAACATTCCCATAGACACACTCCTAAACATTGTGGACATCTTTACGAAAAGAGTTGAAGCTGTTATAGCTGCAAAGGGTGGGCCAACTCAATGTTGAACCCTTCAGATAAAGACTGGGATGCCATTAAAGTTCATGTGTCTGTAAAGGCAAGAGTACTTTTGGTAATACAGTGTATATTGGGTGGTACTGGAAAACATTGCTTATGGCGATTTAAAGCTACGGGAACAAAAATATTAAATATATTCCCGTTTTCCCTGAACCCCGAATTTTCATTGGCACGTCCCCACAGTCCTCCTCTCCTTGAAGTCCCGGTGACGCGTCATATTCGGCTCCCTATCACACAATACTCCGGAAGTCCCTTAGCGGCCAACTGCGCATGCGCGATGCGTTCCAAACGCAATTGTGATGCGTTCCAATGGATTTACGACAGTACACACCAGCGAAGCCGTCATTCAGGGCGACGTGGACTTAGGGGAAAGTCTTTTTTTAACATCCTCCAATCCACGGGGATGTTGAGGAAAGAGCCTAGATGCCGAACAAGGTGTCGCTGGTGTGCACTGTCGTAAATCCATTGGCACGCATTGCAGATGCGTTTGGAACGCATCACGCATGCGCAGTTGGCCACCACAGCACTTCCGCAGCATTCTGTGATGGGGAGCAGAGTATGACGGTACACCGGCTTTGATTTGATAGATTGACAGCAGCAGGAGCCAATGGCTGCACTGCTATCAATAAAATCCAATGACGTGGGGGGCGGGGCCAAGTCATACACTCGGCATTTATGGATGCCGAGTGTATGACACGGGAGCGCGCCCGCAAGGTTACCCCCCTCCGGAGAGAGCTTCCCAGTTTTCTAATGCGTGGAGGAGTCGTGAGAGCCGCGGTGGGACCCAAGAACACGAGGATCGGGGCCAAAATGAACTGCACAGTAGAGGAAAATATGACATGTTTGTCCCTTTTAAGCTGGCCATACATGGATAGAAAATTGTTCGAAACCACATTCGATAAATCTAATCGTTTAACTTTAGAAATGTTTATAGGTGCATTTCGATTCTCGAAAGAAAGATCTAGCATGTCGGAATTTTTGTTGCATAATTGAATAATTTTCTAAACATTGGTAGGGAAATCGACCGTAAATTGTAAAAAAACAAAAAAAAAAAAAAACATGCAGCGCATGTGCATCGATCAACAAAAAGTTTGCCATTTTTATGTCGTTGACAGTCGATAATACGTCACCAAGTGGGGAAATCAATTGAATGCAATGATGGTTTTAACACAGTCGTTCGACAGATCTTTATCAAAAACCAATGGGTTTTTTTTTTTCAAGCAATTTTTCTATCTGTGTATGGCCAGCTTTAAGGCCTATACATACGATCAGAATATCATATGAAAAATCCACTTACAAAGCGACCATTTGATAATCTGATCACTTGGTACAGAGCTTTCGAGAGCCGATCGCAACATTTCATGCAAAATTATCCGATAGGACATGCATGAACATTTTTCTCGTACGATACCAGATTGTATGGTTTTCGTTCAGTCGGTACAGTTGTCATCCAAAAATACAAAACAAATGCACTACAACACATGACATCACTTCCGAATTTTTATTCTGTCATTCAAAAATTTACGAAGTAAACCTCTTCATTTTCTATATCGGACTAGTATGCAAAAAAACAAACGATCATTCGTCCGATAATCTTATTGCGTTTCCCTGGAGTTGGCAAAAGCACTGCATGTAAATGCAAAAACACTGCTTAGGCACACATTTACCCGTTTGATTGCCCTGGATGTTTAACCCCTTCCCAACCAGTGTCACTAGTACAGTGACAGTGCATATTTTCAGCACTGGTCACTGTATTAGTGTCACTGGTTCTCAGTGTCGGTTTCAGATTGTCTGCTGCAATATCAGTCCCACTAGAAGTCGCTGATCACTGTCATTACTAATATAAAAAAAATTTAATATATAAAAATTCCAGTATATACCCATAGCTTGTAGACGCTATAATTTTATTTATTTTTTTAAACCAATAAAATTACGCTTATTGGGATATTTTTTTTGTACCAAAAATACATATTGGCCTAAATTTGTAAAGACGTTAGATTAAAAAAAAAAAAAAAAATTGAATATATACGCAAAAAATAAAAAATACAATGGTAGTCAAATACCATCAAAAGAAAGTTCTATTTGTGGGTAAAAAAGGACATACATTTTGTTTGTACAGCATTGCATGACCGTGCAATTGTCAGTAAAAGTAACGCAGTGCTGTATGGCCTGGTCATGAAGGGGGGTCAATTTTCTGGAAGTGGTTATGGTAAAGCTCCAACCAAATTCTTAAAAAAAAAAAATGTTAACAATGCAGGGCACCTGTGAAACTGCATGACTTGTTTCCTTGATGATTATAATAAAATATGAAAGATTCTTTAAAGGGTTTTTCCCGTTTCTGCACGTCATTCTTAAAGAATCAGCAGGACCCTCGTCCTTGTAAGAAATGTGTCCTTGCGTCTATATTTAGCTCTCCCTGAAACGTACATAATTGCATTAGAGTGTGACCCTACGTCCCTCTGTCGCTCAGCGGCTCTACTAGAAAGTACTGAGCGATGCTTCATGGCTCCAGAACTGGCGACCTCCAACCAGCAAGGCTGAGTCATGTACACAGGAGTCCCGCCTCTTCAGTCACTAATATGAAACTGAAAATGAAGGAACAAATTTATTACAACAAATTATTTAAAGGAATATGGAGATATTTAAAGTGTTTTTTTGTAGCGATGCACTAAGATTTCGGCCACAGAACATTATCAGCTGAAAATTTGTTTCTTTCAGTGTTGTGTCAAAAGGAAAAAAAGTGCCAATGGCTTCCGAAAACGCTCGCAATTTTGCCATGATTTAACTGCAATTTTGTGTTGTGATTATAGTGTGTTACATTTTTGATGCGCTCTTGCCATGTTTTCAATGCATTTCAATTATTTTTTTATCTGACAAAATATGCACCAAAAATACAAGCATGTTTTTTAACTCTGCTTAAAAGGGTTTTGATAATGGTCATGGTGTATATATAGTTGGCTGTCTCTCTCGCTGTCTCTCGCTGTCTCTCGCTGTCTCTCGCTGTCTCTCGCTGTCTCTCGCTGTCTCTCGCTGTCTCTCGCTGTCTCTCGCTGTCTCTCCGTCTCTCTCTGTCTCGCCGTCTCTCTCTGTCTCGCCGTCTCTCTCTGTCTCGCCGTCTCTCTCTGTCTCGCCGTCTCTCTCTGTCTCGCCGTCTCTCTCTGTCTCGCCGTCTCTCTCTGTCTCGCCGTCTCTCTCTGTCTCGCCGTCTCTCTCTGTCTCGCCGTCTCTCTCTGTCTCGCCGTCTCTCTCTGTCTCGCCGTCTCTCTCTGTCTCGCTGTCTCTCTCTGTCTCGCTGTCTCTCTCTGTCTCGCTGTCTCTCTCTGTCTCGCTGTCTCTCTCTGTCTCGCTGTCTCTCTCTGTCTCGCTGTCTCTCTCTGTCTCTCTCTGTCTCTCGCTGTCTCTCTCTGTCTCTCGCTGTCTCTCTCTGTCTCTCTCTGTCTCTCTCTGTCTCTCTCTGTCTCTCTCTGTCTCTCTCTGTCTCTCGCTGTCTCTCGCTGTCTCTCGCTGTCTCTCGCTGTCTCGCTGTCTCTCTCTGTCTCGCTGTCTCTCTCTGTCTCGCTGTCTCTCTCTGTCTCGCTGTCTCTCTCTGTCTCGCTGTCTCTCGCTGTCTCGCTGTCTCTCTCTGTCTCGCTGTCTCTCGCTGTCTCGCTGTCTCTCTCTGTCTCTCGCTGTCTCGCTGTCTCTCGCTGTCTGTCTCTGTCTCTCGCTGTCTGTCTCTGTCTCTCGCTGTCTGTCTCTGTCTCTCGCTGTCTGTCTCTGTCTCTCGCTGTCTCTCTCTGTCTCGCTGTCTCGCTGTCTCTCTCTGTCTCGCTGTCTCTCTCTGTCTCGCTGTCTCTCTCTGTCTCGCTGTCTCTCTCTGTCTCGCTGTCTCTCTCTGTCTCGCTGTCTCTCTCTGTCTCGCTGTCTCTCTGTCTCTCTGTCTCTCGCTGTCTCTCGCTGTCTCTCGCTGTCTCTCGCTGTCTCTCGCTGTCTCTCGCTGTCTCTGTCTCTCGCTGTCTCTCTCGCTCGCTGTCTCTCTCTCTCGCTCGCTGTCTCTCTCTCTCTCGCTGTCTCTCTCTCTCTCTCTCTCGCTCGCTGTCTCTCTCTGTCTCGCTGTCTCTCTGTCTCTCGCTGTCTCTCGCTGTCTCTCTGTCTCTCGCTGTCTCTCGCTGTCTCTCTCTGTCTCTCGCTGTCTCTGTCTCTCGCTGTCTCTCGCTGTCTCTGTCTCTCGCTGTCTCTCGCTGTCTCTGTCTCTCGCTGTCTCTCTCTGTCTCGCGTCTCTCTCTGTCTGTCGCTGTCTCTCTCTGTCTCGCTGTCTGTCTCTGTCTCTCTGTCTCGTCTCTCTCTGTCGCTGTCTCTGTCTCTGTCTCTCGCTGTCTGTCTCTGTCTCGCTGTCTCTCTGTCTGTCTCTGTCTCTCGCGTCTGTCTCTGTCTCTGCTGTCTCGCTGTCTCTCTCGCTGTCTCGCGTCTCTCTCTGTCTCGCTGTCTCTCGCTGTCTCGCTGTCTCTCTCTGTCTCGCTGTCTCTCTCTGTCTCGCTGTCTCTCTCTGTCTCGCTGTCTCTCTCTGTCTCGCTGTCTCTCTCTGTCTCGCTGTCTCTCTCTGTCTCCGCTGTCTCTCTCTCTCTCGCTGTCTCTCTCTGTCTCTCGCTGTCTCTCTCTGTCTCTCGCTGTCTCTCTCTGTCTCTCTGTCTCTCGCTGTCTGTCTCTCTGTCTCTCGCTGTCTGTCTCTCTGTCTCTCGCTGTCTGTCTCTGTCTCTCGCTGTCTGTCTCTGTCTCTCGCTGTCTGTCTCTGTCTCTCGCTGTCTGTCTCTGTCTCTCGCTGTCTGTCTCTGTCTCTCTCGCTGTCTGTCTCTCTCTCTCGCTGTCTGTCTCTCTCTCTCGCTGTCTCTCTCTCTCTCTCGCTGTCTCTCTCTCTCTCTCGCTGTCTCTCTCTCTCTCTCGCTGTCTGTCTCTGTCTCTCGCTGTCTGTCTCTGTCTCTCGCTGTCTCTCTCTCTCTCTCTCTCTCGCTGTCTCTCTCTCTCTCTCTCTCTCGCTGTCTCTCTCTCTCTCTCTCGCTGTCTCTCGGCCAAGTGCATCCTGAATTTGGTTTCAGCACCATAATTTTTATTTGGGGTGCACCTAGTTTTTTTTTTTCTTTCTAGTTGCTTCTTGCTTTGTCGGTGTTCCTCTGCAGAATAGGCCATTGCTGTCCTAGTTCTGTCTGTACCATGTGTCTGACTGGGCAAAATGATGTTGTCCTAGCAGTGCCTTCTTTACACCATTTACACTAGAACAGCACAGAAGAAGTTGGTTGGTTGGAAATGCACTCTATATATAAAGAGCAAAGCTTTACATGTGGTCACTTAGGTGGAGTTGAGATCAGGTAGCTGGAGGAAAAGCCATACATGTTGCTACTGTAGATATCTAAGGCTATATTACGGGTTGGCTGTCAGATATGCTTCATATCCCTGCTGCACAATTAATCCTCCTCCACATATTTACATGGACACCCAAACTTTTGTTGCAAGTGGAACCCCAGTAAAAAAATGATCTGTGTAAGCTAGATTTGGCCAGCCTAGTTGCCTCCCAATGATTGGTATCTAATGTCTGGAGGGGTGCTGGGGGTGGTAAAATTCCCAGTATTTGCTACATACAGTGTGAATTATGATCTTCTCCAGGGGTCTCAAAACTATGGCACTTCAGTTTAGGAACTACAATTTTTCATCACGCTTAGTCATTTCTGTGACTGTCAGAGTATTACAATGGCTCATGGGATATGTAGTTCCACAACAGCTGGAGGGCCGTAGTTTGGAGATCCCTGTAAATCTAGACACCACTAGTGTGATTTCCTGTCTTGTCTTGATAATAGCTGCACGCTCTGCACCTCGTCCATTTAGAAAATGTCTTGTATTCTTTTCAAAGCATACAAGGCGTTCTTTGAGTGATCCATCCTCCTGTCATCGCTGTACGAGATGGAAAGCCGCAAAAGAGGTGTCCAGAAGATCAACGCTGTATCCGGAAAGAATTACAACTGAGAATTTTAGCATCTCCAGATGTATAGTGTATAGTGAGCGAGCTTCGGTACCTCTAACCTCTAAAATAGTTTTTTCCTTGGGTTCCATGCTTTGTACTCTTTGGCCTTTGAATAATTACTATATGTGCACCAAATACCTTTGCATACTCGGATACTGCCTTGTAGAAGTGTCCTGGAATCAGCACTGTGCTGCCTGTGCACAAAGCAGAGCTGTGGGAGGGACCCAGCAGGCCCCACCCACTACAGACTGCCTGCAGAAAACTACAGGAGGGGGAGGAGACCAGACCAGTCACCCTGCACAACATGAGAAAGCAGCAGTGACTGGTCTTTATTACAGGAAGTTCCTGCTCAAAGGATGATGATGGAATTCTGCACAGGGGTGGAGTTAATGCACAAAGCACACCTAGACTGAAGTAACACATGTCCCTTTTATTTAGAAAGTGTCTGCTTATCCCAAAGTTCACCATTTAGGGCCCATTCTTGCCAAACAGGTCCTTTTGGAGTGTATTTAAGACACATGTGTTAATGCATGTTGTGTTAAGGCAGCCCTTTCCTTTGAAAGAGCTGCTTTTGCACCACAAGGGACCGAAAAATGGACTTGCCCCATAATTGGTAACTCTGTGCACCAAAATACACAGTAGTGGGTAGGGTTGTCCCAATAGCACTTTTTTGAGACTGAGTACAAGTACCGATACTTTTTTTTTCAAGTACTCGCCGATACCGATACTTTTTTTTTTTTTTATGTCATGTCCCAGTATTTTCTTTTTTCTTAACACAATTTTTTTTTCCCAATTATTATTTTTTTTTTTTTTTTACAGTGATTATTATTTTTTTTTTTTTTTAGAGGAGGGGTAGTGGATTGTCAGTGTTTTTTTTTTTTTTTATATATATATTTTATTATTTACATTTTTTTTTATTATTTATTGCATTTTTTTTTTTTAATTATCCCTGTTGGGGGGCTTTGG
Source organism: Rana kukunoris (assembly GCA_029574335.1). NCBI lineage: Eukaryota > Metazoa > Chordata > Amphibia > Anura > Ranidae > Rana > Rana kukunoris. Next base: position 515,863,914 of record CM056052.1, read on the forward strand.
TGAGATATCAGGGGTCTTAACAGACCTCTCACATCTCCCCTTTAAAACAGAGAAAGGGACACAGATTCCCCTGTCCCTTTCTATGCAGCCTCAGCTGAAATGAATGGAGAGAAGCTCCTGTCCATTCATAAACTGAAGCATCGTAAACACAGGTTACGATGTTTCAGTTATGTGAATGGACAGTCAGTGATCACTGACTCTGTCCATTCGGAAAAGGTAGGAGCCGGGTTTAGCGGCTCCTACCACCGTTCTCCATCCTGACAGATCAAGGGGGAGAGTGGCACGGAGGGGGGCCAGCATGGATGGGGAGAAGACGGCACAGAGGGGGAGAACACATCACAGGGAGAGCGGCATGGACGGGGGGGAGAGCGGCACGGACGGGGAGAAGACGGCACGGAGGGGGGAGAACACATCACGGGGAAGAGCGGCATTGAGGGGGAGAAGACGGCACGGAGGGGGGAGAACACATCACGGGGAAGAGCGGCATTGAGGGGGAGAAGACATCACGAGGGGAGAGCGGCACAGATGGGGAGAAGACATCACGGGGGGAGAAGATGGCTTGGAGGGGGAGCAGCATGGACGGGGAAAAGACATCACAGGGGGAGAGCGGCACGGCACAGAGGGGGAGCGGCATGGATGGGGAAAATACATCACGGGGGGGGGGGGGGCATGGATGGGGAAAAGACATCACAGAGGGGGAGCGGCATGGACGGGGAGAAGGCCTCACGGGGGGAGAGTGGCACGGATGATGAGAAGACATCACGGGGAGAGAGCGGCACAGAGGGGGAGAAGACATCGGGGGGGGGGGGTGGGGAACAAGACTGCACAGGGAGAAGAAATCACGGGGGGAGGGGAGAAGACAACACAGAGAAGACTTGTAACTCCCCCCACCAACAGATACCTGACTGTACAAGTATCGGGTGAGGCATCAGAGCATTTCCCCTGAGTACAAATACTCAGGAAATGCTTGGTATCGGTCTCGATACCAATACTAGTATCGGTATCAGGACATCCCTAGTAGTGGGTTATGGAACACTGCAATGCAAGTGAAGTGCAATAACAAAAGAAAAATGTCATTCTGCATTACTAGAACACATAGAATGGGTGCTAAAGGAAACCTGCTCTGGGAAATCCTGAATGCTATTCTGGTCTTTCCCTTGAAGATCCTGGTTGTAATTTTAATTGTTTGGCTTCTCTTTAAGACCCCTTTCACACTGGGGCCGCCCGAGCATTAGCGGAGAAGCACCACTCATTTTAATAGCGCTTTACCACAGTTTAACTGGTTGCCGTCCAGCCGCCGCAGTTTTACGGAGGCTGGTCGGCTCCCCTGCGCGAGAGCCCGTAGCTCTACATCGGCTCTTTAAGCGGCCACTAGGGGCGCGCACGCCGCTGGCCGCGGCGAGCAGGCTCGTCCCAGAGTCCTGTGAGCGTGCCAGGTGGGCGTGATCGCCGCCGGGCACTCACGATTGCTCAGTACAGAGCGAGGACCGGATGCTGTGTGTGTAAACACACAGCCTCCCGGTCCTGTCAGGGGAGAAATGCTGATCTTCCATTACTACAATGTAGAACACACCCACCCTCGCCCCCTAGTGTTAACCTCTTCACTGCCAGTGGCATTTTTATAGTAATCCAATGCATTTTTATAGCACTGATTGCTATAAAAATTCCAATGGTCCCAAAAAATGTGTCTGAAGTGTCCGCCATAATCAGTACTGAAAAAAATCGCTGATCGCCGCTATTACTAGTAAAAAAAAAAAAAATATTAATAAAAATGCCATAAAACTACCCCCTATTTTGTAAACGCTATAACTTTTGTGCAAACCAATCAATAAACGCTTATTGCAATTTTTTTTTTTTTACGAAAAATATGTAGAAGAATACGTATCGGCCTAAACGGAGGGGGGGGGGGGGGACTTTTTTATATATATATATATATATATATATATATATATATATATATATATATATAATATAATATATATATATATATTTTTTTTTTTTTTTGGGGGATATTTATTATAGCAAAAAGTAAAAAATATTGAATTTTTTTCAAAATAGTCGCTCTATTTTTGTTTATAGCACAAAAAATAACCACAGAGGTGATCAAATACCACCAAAATAAAGCTCTATTTGTGGGAAAAAAAGGACGCCAATTTTGTTTGGGAGCCACGTCACACGACCGCGCAATTGTCAGGTAAAGCGACGCAGTGCCGAATCGCAAAAAGTGGTCTGGTCATTGGGCAGCAATATAGTCTGGGGGTTAAGTGGTTAAGCAGCACTTTTCAGCCGCTAGCGGAGCGCTTTGATCCCCCGCTAGTTGGCTTTTCAGGTGCTTTGGAAAAGCTGGCCATTCATTGCAATGGGCAGGGGCGTTTTGGGAGAGCTGTATCCAGCGCTCCCAAATCACCCCAAAAATGCTGCTTTTGCAGGACTTTTTATAACGTCCCGCAAGCACACCGCCCCAGTGTGAAAAAGCATTCAGGCGTTCACTTTCGGGTGGCATGGGAGGCAGTTTTCAGGTGCTATTTCTACCTCTAAAACATCTGAAATCTGCCTCAGTGTGAAAGGGGTCCAAGTCACGGATCAGGAACAAATGGGCATATCTGGAGTTCTTGGCTTGCAGCATACATGTTTTGGTCAGTGACCGAGAGCAAAGGGATCAGCACGACACCTGAGCAGCTAGAGATTCAGCAATGGCAGCCCATCCGTCTGTTACCACAGGTTCTTGTTGAGGCAGGGGATGAAGGCAAAACAGGATGGAAGCGCCTGAATATTTTGACCAGCATGTCGAATCATAGGTTTTAACTCCACTTTTGCTGAGAAAAATAGGATTCCACTCTGGGTGATCTATGTATATTTACTGGGGTATTGCACGCTCCCGCGTATAGTGCGCACCCCTAAAGTTGCCCCGAAATTCCTGTCTTGCCCGGCGTCCATTGTCCGTCTGCGGCCTCAGTGGTGTCCTCCCGGCTTCTCCAGCGCGCGCCTCAAGTCGAATTCAAACTTCCCGCGCTCAGTTTGAACGCCTCCGCCAACATATACCGAGTGCAGTACACTCTGGTACATTTGGCAAGGCTCGGCTTCGCTCGTGCTCATGCTCTGTGACGTTTATGCGTGAGCACGAGCGAAGCCGAGCCTTGCCGAATGTACCCGAGTGTACTGCACTCGGTATATGTCGGCGGCTCCATTCAAACTGAGCGCGGGAAGCGGCTATCGGCGTATATCGTGCACCCACGATTTCCCCCTTATTTTAAGGGGAAAAAAGTGCGCGGTATACGCCGATAAATACGGTACATTGCAATGATTGTAACAAACTTGGTTGCAGATTCCTTTTGTTCTATAGAAATCACTGTTTGTTCCTCTGTACCCCTGTGCAAAGTGAGTTTTATGGGGGTCTTATGGGGAGTAGTTTCATAATGATCAACCAGCTGCTGCACCTGCAAAGCTTTTAATGAGGAAAATTGCAGGATCTGCATTCCTTTGGGATTTCCTATTGGGAGTATCATATCAAAAATGTAATTTTTGTTGCAGGGGATGCCAAAAATCTGACTTGTATTTTTGTGTAGACTTCTTTTTAAAATCAGTAAAATCATCACACAAGCAGAAAATTATGTTTCTGTGGGGGCGTTGCGTACACATTCTGTGTACAGAATGCTTTACAGAGATGCAGATTTGAAAAGAAAAGGTATTTTTTAAGAACATTCAATTACAATATGACTTGTGGCACAATTGTATACTATATATATATATATATATATATTATATATATATATATATATATATATATATATATATATATATATATATATATATATATATATATATATATATATATATATATATATATATATATATATATAATTTTTTTTTCTCCACATAGCCATCCTTTCCCAAAAGCTCTACAAAGCAAATACTTAAAGGGGTTGTAAAGGTAAAAAAAATCCCTTAAATAGCTTCCTTCACCTTAGTGCAGTCCTCCTTCACTTACCTCATCCTTCCATTTTGCTTTTAAATGTCCTTATTTTTTCTGAGAAATCCTCACTTCCTGTTCTTCTGTCTGTAACTCCACGCAGTAATGCAAGGCTTTCTTCCAGGTGTGGAGTATCGTGCTCGCCCCCTCCCTTGGACTACAGGAGTGTCGGGACGCCCACTAACACACAGCTCCTTTCTTTATCTGCAAAGTAGAGTGTCCTGACTTGCCTGCTCGACCCCTCAAGAGGCTTTCTCCACACCAGAGAGAAAGCCTTGCATTACTGTGTGGAGTTACAGACAGAATAACAGGAAGTGAGGATTTCTCAGAAGAAATAAGGACATTTAAACTAAGGTGACCAGATTTTTTAAATGAAATCTGGGGACATCTTTTTTTTTTTTTTACTAGTAGTAGCGGCAATCAGCGACTCTCTGCCCGTCGCCACCTGCCTCACAGCCTGTCAAGTCTTACTCTCCGGGCCCCGGCTACTACTGGGTGGGGAGCGGAGGAAGATCACTCTGCCAGGGAAGGTGAGGAGATAAGCTGGCAGGCAGCTGGCGGGGACTTGAGCCAAGGCAGAAGAACATGCGAGCGGAGCTGTATTGGCAAATGCCCCCGAAACGGAAGAAATATTCCCTCTACTTCGACCAGCACATGATCATCAGAAAAGGGGCACAGATAATGGGAAAAATACACCCCCTAAGTTAGTAGGAGCGACTATCAGTCAGATTTTTATTTTTTTATTATTCTGCACTGACTGTCTTTGAAATTGCCCCAGTCCCTGTTCAAATCCAATCTGGGGACAAAACCGGGGACTGACTTGGCCTGGGGACAGTACCCTCAATCAGGGGACTGTCCCCTGAAAATGGGGACGTTTGGTCACCCTAATTTAAAAGCAAAATGGAAGGATGAGGTAAGTGAAGGTGGACTGCACTAAGGAAAATTAAGCTATTTAGGGAAACCAAAACGTACCTCTACAACCCCTTTAATTATAATTTTGCATCATTTGAAAATCCAGACTTTCCACAGTCTTAGCTGGTGGTGAGATGGATGGGATTTCGGTGCTGATCCAGACAACATGCGTAGAGCTCACCAAATACAAATGATGTATTTACTTTACACTCACGGCACGGTCGGAAAGCAAGCGCCACTTGTATATGGACGCCCTTCCATTAGATCCATGGTTGGTGCTCATTGTCCTGCAGCAAAGAATGTAACCAGACCAGTTAAAAACAAACCTGACGCAATGCAATTTGGGGAGATCTGGCTTTAGAATTTATCGAAGCATGGCAGTGGGCCTTATGTATCCAAGTGTCAGTGCTAGAAATTGTCATTATTCCCCTCCAGACAGACAGAATATTTAAGGCTGGAAGGAATGTAGTTTTGTGTGCTTTGCCTGTTTACAGAATATCCATATATGGTTGTTTCCAGAACTTTGGTATAATGTACATTATTTTACCATTGCAGGTGGTTCGGCAGATGATGTGGCTTATGGACCATATATTTAAATATACCAATTTTGGTATTGTGTCCCTTGTACATGGAGACTTTTTTATCCGACAGGTAAGCTCATGTTTTTTAATTCTATTCTTGGTAATGGCATTCTCACAATAAAATAATCACCACAACATTTGGCCGACAAGTTAAAGCAAGAAAGACAATATACAGTATGTTAGTATAAGCTGAGCGAGACCTAGCAGTGCTGGTGGGTCTAGTGGTGTTCTTAAAGAAATAGTTGAAGGATGGTGGTGGGACTAGAAAGTAGCAAGCAAAGAGGGGGAGACCTCCATTTTTGGATTAACTTATAGCGTATATACTCGAGTATAAGCCGAGTTTTTCAGTCCATTTTCTTGTGCTGAAAATGCCCCCCTCGGCATATACTCGAGTCACCTTTTTGTGCTTGATCTCCCGGACTTTGGGGACCCGGTACCGGCTGGCCATAGGTCCCCTGGACCCCAAACTCGGCACACATGTAGCCCCTCTTCCTCTACAAGTGTGCAAAGTTTGTTGGCCGGGTAGCACCAATTTATTTATTTTTTTCAAAGCTTGGCACCCCTTCCATAGACTCCCATGTTAAACTGTAATTTCTCCGGTGATTTGTTGTAGGTCCCCTGGACCCGGACCTTGGCACACGTGTAGCCCCATTTCTCCTCTACAAGTGTGCAAAGTTATTGTCTGGGGAGCACTGTTTTTTTTTTTTTTCAAAGCCGGGCACCTCTTTCATAGACTTCCATGTTTAAACGTCAGTCGAGGCATGGGCACAGTGAGGCATGCACATGGACACCTTAGGCTTATACTCGAGTCAATAGGTTTTCCCAGTTTTTTGTGGTAAAATTAGGTGCCTCAGCTTATACTCGAGTATAGACGGTAGGTTAATTTGAGAGGTGTGGAATGTCAATCGAAGCATCATTGGCTAGGCTTCTTAGAAGATACCATTGTGTATGTTGAAAGGATTGCATTATAGATTGTTGAGTTTCTGCGGGCAAGGTTTAAATAAAAAATTCCCAAATATGAAGACCTTTTGAACTCTTAATTCCTTATGCAGGGAGGTCTCTTCCCATTCTATGCAAAAAACATATTAAAGGGTCACTAAAGGAATTTTTTTTTTTTTTTTTTTTAGCTAAATAGCTTCCTTTACCTTAAAGCCGATCTCCACCCTAAAGTGAAGATCCGCTGATCGGAACCCTCCCCCCCTCCGGTGTCACATTTGACACCTTTCAGGGGGGAGGGGGGTGCAGATACCTGTCTAAAGACAGGTATCCGCACCCACTTCCCGGGCCGCAGTCTCAGGCAAAAGTCGGGTTTTTCCCGTTGTGTGCTGGGAACACTCGGCTCCCAGCACACAGCGGGAGCCAATCGGCGGGCGCAGCGCGTCTCGCGCATGCGCCGTAGGGAACCGGGCAGTGAAGCCGGAGCTCTTCACTTCCTGGTTCCCTCACCGTGGATGGAGGGGGGAGCAGCAGGGAGACGAGCGATCGCTCATCCTCTGCTGCGGACGGCGCTGGACTCCGGGACAGGTAAGTGTCCTAATATTAAAAGTCAGCAGCTGCAGTATCTGTAGCTGCTGGCTTTTAATATACCTTTTTTTAATGGGCCATCCACTTTAAAGGGGAGGTTCACCCTCCAAAAAAAATTCTAGCATGCCATGGAGCCCATCCACCCGGCAGTATGCCGGTGTTTTTTTTTTTTTTTCTGTACATACCATTTTACGGGCTCTCTTACCCTCCGGCGATCCCGCGGGACTGGGCGTTTACAATCACAGGCTGTGACTGACGTCCCTCAGCTCGGCGCATACAGCGCGTCACGAGATGCCGAAGGAACCCGAACATCGGTGCACAGGCGCCAGTCGGGTGGGTGGGCTCCATGGCATGCTAGAATTTTTTTGGAGGGTAAACCTCCACTTTAATGCAGTGCTGTTTTCATGTCCTCATTGTTCGTTTTTTGCTTTGATGTTGCTGTAATTCCTCTCTGTTCTGGACACTTCCTGGTTGTCTGTTTCCTGATAACCACAGTACTGGGAGATTTCTCACTGTGGTCACTAATCAAGGAGGTGTGTGTAAAATCCCTCAGCACCAATCCAGTTTGGTTTTCTGTACATCAGAGAGATAGGAAACGGCAAAAACTAAACTGAAAGTGCAGGTACATTATATGATTGATTTTTATCTATTTTTAATCATTTTTAAAAGGAATCAGTTAACTATTATGTCTCCTATACACTGTAAACAGTCATTTCAGCTAAAAAAAAAAAAAAAATCTTTACAACTCCTTTAAGCTTATAGTCATATGACATGAAGTTGTGTTAAAAATTAAAATAGAACTGGAATTGTTAGTGTTACTAAACCAAGGATTTACCTAGTGGGAATACGGCACCTCTCAGATTTTTTTTTTTTTTTTTTTTAATAGCTTTCTACTCTAAAAAAGAAAGCTGGAGTTGGGCTTTTATTATTTCGATGTAGCTATGAAATCAAGCAATTTTTTCAAATGTAATCTTTCATCTTTTTACCTTTTTGTTATTGATGATGTTCCCTGAGGTATGTATTAAGCAGCCCATATATTCGTCTTTTTGTTTAACCATGAGGTTGGAAAAGATAAAATAATTCCCCCATTCACACATTCAAGGTGGATGGGGAATTCCTCTCGCTGAACCTTTGTATTCTGACGGCAGGGAGACTTCCCCACTGTCCAGAATACACTGACCAGTGCTGCCTGGTATAGGTCATAACGCTGGTTGTGGGGAAACTTTCCAGCAGGCTGGTTGTACATAGGCCGATTTGTTGATTGACTCCTTTACACCCAGCCTACCCATACATGGATCGAAATTCAGCTGCTCCCTGCTGAACCAGCCAAATTTTGATCCATGTATAAGCTAGCTTTAGTCACGAATCCTATTTTTAACTGTTCCCAGCCCAAGTCTTCCTAAAGTGACCAATTTTCAAAGATTAAAGGATAGCAAGGTTACCCCCCTCAAGTTTCCTTCTGTATGCTCGGAAGCCAAAGACTGGTGTTTTTTTTGTTTGTTTTTTATAGGGAATGTTGGAGACTTTCAAGACTTTAAAGGGGTTATAAAGGTAAAAAAAAAAGGTTTGCCCTAAATAGCTTCCTTTACCTTAGTGCAGTCCTCCTTCACTTACCTCATCCTTCAATTTTTCTTTTAATTGTCCTTATTTCTTCTGAGAAATCCTCACTTCCTGTTCTTCTGTCTGTAACTCGCCACCGTAATGCAAGGCTTTCTCCCTGGTGTGGAGAAAGCCCCTTGAGGGGGCGAGCAGGCAAGTCAGGACACTCTCTACTTTGCAGATAGAGAAAGGAGCTGTGTGTTAGTGGGCATCCTGACACTCCTGCTCGCCCCCTCAAGAGGCTTTCTCCACACCAGGGAGAAAGCCTTGCATTACTGTGTCGAGTTACAGACAGAAGAACAGGAAGTGAGGATTTCTCAGAAGAAATAAGGACATTTAAAAGCAAAATGGAAGGATGAGGTAAGTGAAGGAGGACTGCACTAAGGTAAAGGACGCTATTTAGGGGATTTTTTTTTTTTTACCTTTACAACCCCTTTAACCACTTCCCGCCCGGCCAATAGCCGATTTACGGCCGGGAAGTGGTTATGAAATCGTGACTAGACGTTCTCAAACGTCTAGCACGATTTCATGCCGCGCGCGCCGATCTTCGCTCTATTTTTAGTTGTTGCGCAAAAAAAAAATCGCAGAGGTGATCAAATACCACCAAAAGAAAGCTCTATTTGTGGGGAAAAAAGGCCGCAAATTTTGTTTGGGTGCAGTGTAGCATGACCGCGCAATTGTCATTCAAATTGCGACAGTGCTGAAAGCTGAAAATTGGCTTGGGCGGGAAGGTGCGTAAGTGCCTGGTATGGAAGTGGTTAATTAATGATCTTTTATCATTTAGCGACTAGAGGAGAAGTCTAGCCAAAGCTCTCCTGGGGATCACAAGAGTGCAAATTGTTCTGCACTCCTGTGACCCATTTTCAGCCAGTCCAGGCTCTGGATAGATCCAGACTTTACAGTCGAGATCCACCCAGATGCCTAGATTGGAAGCTGGCTCAGCCTCTCAGCGAGCCACGAGGAAACATGTAAAAGTTACAGCATTGTAACATGTAAACATAAATAATCTGGGTTTCTGCCCTGCCATATAAGCGGTGGCATAACTATTGTTCAATGATTTTTAAAAAGATGGTGGACACTGATAAAACCGATCATCCTCATCATCATCCTCATCATCATGGGTAAGTAAAAGAGATTTTGCAGGTATTCAGCATCCGTTCTCTCTTCTTCTAGGGAATTTTTAGTTTTTGTGGTTGGAGCTGCTATATAAAACCACAGTCTGTTTTCCTCTCTTGAAAATGTTTTTGCTTTATTTAAACTTCTCACATAAATTTGTCTCTTGCAATCCATTGAACGGGACACTTTCTCGTCTTGCATCCTCCGCCAAGAACGGAGATCTGGAAAGTGTCTGACAAAGAGGGAAAAAACTTCAAAGCAGAAAACCCTTTTTAAATTGACCCATTTAGTAAAAAAAAAGTCAGCTTATCCTTTAAAAATAACAAAATTATTGTTAATCTCCCAGTCCACCCAGAAGTGGTTTGCAAACATGGCTATTTTCAAGGTTGCTGCAAGCTTTAAGGTCAGTAATTAGTGTAGCGTTGCTAATATTCCCTATGTATTTTATGCTTGAAGAAGTAAATGTATTAATTATGCAAAAATCCCACAAGCCTCATGCTGGCATGCGGGAGTAGTTTGTGTGTATATAATTATATAATATAATATATATATAATGATCTCTGCACAGCGGCATTCTTGGAGGAGGGAGTTGTTGTTGTATATATATATATATATATATATATATATATATATATATATATATATATATATATATATATATATATATATATATATATAATATATATATATATATATATATATATATATATATATATATAAATATAAACAACTCCCTCCTCCAAGAATGCCGCTGTGCAGAGATCATTTTATATATATAAAAATGATCTCTGCACAGCGGCATTCTTGGAGGAGGGAGTTGTTCTCTTCAAAAGGGAAAGAAGGAAAGAAAGGTTGAGATCTAGGCTCTGAGTTTGGTTATAGATGAAGCAATTTTTTCGTCTGATCCAATTTAATATTTAGTCAACTTCCACAAAGGTATTTAAAGAAGAGTTGCGCCTGGGTAAATTGTTTTTTAAAAGTCAGCAGCTACCAATACTGTACCTGCTGAATTTAAATATATGGACACTTACCTGTCCAGGGAGCCCATGATGTCGGCACCCCAGCCGGTTTTCCCAATGGCGGTTGGGTGCTGCCGCTGCCATTCTTCGATTTTACAGCCGGTTCCCTACTGTGCATGCGCACTGTGTTTTTTAACAAGCGAAGGGAGGAGGAGGGGGGGCCAAACCTCCGCGGATCAGCGCAGTCTCCCTTAAGTGGGGGAAGGGTGCCTGTCAAAAACGCATCCCCTTTACCCCTCCTCCTTTGAAAGGTGCCAAATGTGGCATCAGAGGGGGGGGGGGAAGCAGAAAAGCTGAAGTCCGCTTTTGGCTGGAACACTTTAAATTGTGGGAAATGGCAAAATGCAGGAATAAAAGCAAATGGATTTTCCAACAGTATAGAAATTCTTCCTAAACAATTGTTAGTGGTTGTAAACCCACTTTGAAAAAAAAATAAAAAAAATAACACCTGCAAGACCAATGCATAATGAGCTAGTATGCTATGCATACTAGCTCAAAATGTAATACTCACCTAAGATTGAAGCCCTCGCTGCAGTTCACAGCATTCCTGGGGGCTACATCCGGGTATCGCGGCTCCGGCGCTGTGATTGGCTGGAGCCGCAATGACGTCGCTCCCACGCATGCCCACGGGAGCAGCCGGTAACGGCACACTCACTGAAGCAACGTCGGCACATGCAAATACAGGGGATATCTCCTAAACTGTTCAGGTTTAGGAGATATCTAGGGTAGCTACAGGTAAGCCTTATTATTAACTTACCTGTAGCGAAAAGGGTTTACAACCACTTTAAAAGGCCAGTCCTCTAAAAAAGTATTTTTACTTTTTTGGTAAATGTTGGTGTATTTCCACTTTTGCAGACAAATTGTCATACCTCGTACTTTCCTCCAAGTTTTCTGGTTTCTCACCACTCTCCAAAGACATGCTGATGGGTCAACTGGCTCTCATCTTAATTGGCCCTAGAATGTGCATGCATGCATGTGAGATAAGGATCTTGCTTTGCAAGCAGCTTGAGGGCAGTAAATACCTGAAATAAGTACTTTATATTTTTTACAGTCTCCTAATCACGTAGCATAACTTTTTAAAGTTGCACCCTGGAAATTGGGCCATCTACCCTTGCATTGGGGCCTCCCCACTCTTCAAGGGTTAAAAGCTCATTTAGCATAGGAACACAGGAATCGCATGCAATTCTTATTTCAGGGTCACTCTCTCTACGCGACTGGTCCAGCGATGTCCTCTCTCTAAAATGCTCTGTGCTGCAATCACATGATCCGCCTCCACACCCAGTGCCCTGCACTGTGCATGATGATGCAGAGGAATTGCCCAGAGCTTAGGGCAGATGCAATTAGTGCTGGACCAATGGATAGTATACGTAATGCACCCTATCCCTGCACCCCTAGACTAAACAAACATTCAATCCATGCAGTGCTGGGGATGCCCTGGTGGTCACATGACCGCACAGTTCCAAGTCCTGAGCAGTTGCTGCAAGAGCCGGCAACATCGAGAAATTCCCAGAGCTGGGATGTCCACCCCAATGGTGCCAGTGCTCTTTTCCCACCAGCTGCAGTATTGGAACACATAGATGCTCAGTCATATGACCACTAGGAAACAGATAGAGTCAAGGACATAGAGATCAAGGAGAGCTATTGCTCCTATTTACACGAGAGCAGCAGCTGCACCCAGAAGGTTTTTACCTTATTAATACATTAAGGTTAAAAAACCTTCTGCCTTGCATTAAAGAAATGTGCTTGAGTCCCCCATCAACAGTGTTGAGAGGGGCATCCCTCCTGCTGAGCCATTGTCTTCCCCCGGCATGGGAAGCCGGCCCCACCAGAAAGACAGTGATTATTGTTAGCAGCTGTTAGAGATAATTGCAGGTAAAAGCCAGCAGGCTGGTTGTACCCAAGTTGATCGGTTAACTTTTTCCAATGTGGGGTGTTCCCAAATTTGACTTCAAAAGTGGAAATACAGGGCTCGACAAAATCCGGGTGCCAGGTCGCAATTGCGACAAGAAATTGTGACCTGGCGCCCACGCCCGCCGGTAATTGAGGCCGCGCTTTACCGCCTACAAGGCCGCAAAGCCGCGCCCTCAATTACCGGCCATCGCGGACCCGCCGTGATCGTGCAGCGGGGGAGGTGGGGGCTCACGGAGGCACAGGATCCTGTGTCTCCGTGCGCCCCCACCTCCCCCGTCACATGATCGCAGCGGGCCCGCGACGGCCAGTAATTGAGGCGGCGGCTTTGCGGCCTTGTGAAGTCCCAAGCTTCCTTCTGTGACCTGGTGCCATCTGGTGGTGGCCGTCGGCATTACAAGTAAAACGGCAGTTCTAATGTGTAATCCAGTTTTCACTGCCATCTCCTTCCCTCTAATTAGAACCCCCAAACATTATATATATTTTTTATTCTAACACCCTAGAGAATAAAATGGCGATCGTTGCAATACATTCTGTCACGCCGTATTTGTGCAGCGGTCTTACAAGTGCACTTTTTTGGGGAAAAAATACACTTTTTTAAATAAAAAAAATAACAGTAAAGTTATCCCAATTTTTTTTTATTTTGTGAAAGATAATGTTACGCCGAGTAAATTGATACCCAACATGTCGCACTTGAAAATTACGTCCGCTCGTGGAATGCCGACAAACTTTTACCCTTTAAAATCTCCATAGGCGGCGTTTAAAAAATTCTACAGGTTGCATGTTTTGAGTTACAGAGGAGGTCTAGAGCTAGAATTATTGCTCTCGCTCTAACGATCGCGGCGATGCCTCACGTGTGGTTTGAATACCGTTTACATATGCGGGCGTTGCTCACGTATGTGTTCGCTTCTGTGCGCGAGCTCGTCGGGACGGAGCGCGTTTTCTGGCTCCTAATTTTTTTAGCTGGCTCCTAGATTCCAGGCAAATTTATCAATCCCTGCTTTAAGGCACCTGACAGTTTATTCTATCACTTGGGGAAATTTATTTGAGATTTCTGTGCCGATTTCTGTGCCGATTTCCTAGGCGTGCCATTCCTGCTATTGCCATTTTAAGCTCCCTCCCTCGACTTTGGGGAAATGGAACAACCTCCACTACTTCCCAATCCTATGGCTTTCCATAAGATTTTTGAGTGAGTCTGTAGGGTCCTATGCCTATTCAACCAAGTTAGCATAGGGGAGGTATTCATTTTGGGCAATCGGACCTGGTTTGCATTCCAAAGAATCTGAATGACATAATGAAAATCTAAATTTTTTTTTTACATTGTACTGGCATCTATCAGTAGAGACATGTACTTACTATGGAGTTCATCCCTCTAATCTGTCCCATCTGTGTCGTTCTCCTAGGGTAAAGCTTATCGGGACCAGCAGCTGATCTTCCTCAAGGACCACCTTGAGAAGTACTACAGGAGTCGAGATAGAAAGTGGATAATTTTATTCCCAGAAGGAGGATTTCTCAGGAAAAGAAGGGAAACAAGCCAGCTGTACGCCAAGAAGAACAACCTGCCATTTCTTACGCATGTCACCCTGCCAAGATTGGGAGCTACGCATGTTATTCTGAAGACGTTGCTTGCGCAGCAAGAGAACGGGACGCTGAAGGGAGGGCATTCTCCAGTAGTTGGTAAGGCTTAAACCCAACATAAAGTGGTTGTAATCCCTTCCAAATACCCAGTGAAGTGACTGGCCTCAGGTGATACAGAGATAAAACAAATCCTCCTACATAAGTTGTCCCTGTTTTGAGGTCTTCTCTTCTCTAAATCTGTTCAAAGTGCTAAATCATAAAGTGTTGTCAGAAAAAAGGGGGTGGAGAGCTGAAGTTACACACTGCAGAGTTCAGGGAGGAGAGCTCCGAGAGCCGATTGGAGGGAAGGGACAGCCCTCCCTTCACAAAGCACACAGCAACAGAGCTGAGGCTGTCAATCAGTTGGAGGTCCCTTCCCTTTCACCATTCTTCTCTTTGTGTCAGGAAAACTTGTTGGAAGTGATTCATGCTGATAGAGGAACAAAGCAGCAGACAGAAATGGCACATAGTGGTGTTAATTGAGATAAGTACATACTATAGAAGGATATGCTTTGTTCATGTTTACAACCACGTTGACAGTTTTCTAATTTCCACCTGTAATTCTGAATATATATATATATATATGGTATGTTAGTAATCCCAGCAGCATTTAGCATTGACTGAATCAAGACCTCCTACTGCCATTCCTGGTTTACAAAAAATAAGCTGTCAGTGGTATCTTAAAACATGTGCAATGGAAAGTTTGTTGAATGTGATTGTAGTTCCTGCATATATATATGGTCAGTAATACCTAGTCTATACGCTATGTATTCATTATTCTCCTGGAAATTTTTCTGTCAACCCCATCAACCTTTGTCCTTTCCACTTTTTTCAACATTTCTGGTTTCTAGCAGGTTAAGGAACTCCTAAAATCTTTTTCACACAGACATTGTCTTGTAAAAGAGCAGTGTGAACAGTAAACTTTTACAAAACATTTTAGAGCTTTCAGCAAGCTTTGTTGAAGCGTTTAAAGTAATATATATATATATATATATATATATATATATATATATATATATATATATATATATTATATATATATAAATAAAAAAATATATTAAAAAATATATTTTTTGCTAAAATAAAAATCCCCAAGTTAAAGAAAAAATATAAAAATCTTTTTTCAGTTTAGGCCAATATATATTCTTCTACATATTTGTGGTAAAAAATCTCAATAAGTGTATATTGATTGGTTTGCGCAAAAGTTATAGCGTCTACAAACTCTGGCCTTTTTTTATTTCTTTACTAGTAATGCCGGTTATCTTTAGCGGTATTGCGACATACAGATTGGAAACTTTTGACACATTTTTGGGACAAGTGACATTTATACAACCATCAGTGCTATAAAAATGCAGTGATTGCTGTGTAAATGACACTGGTAGGGAAGGGGTTAACACTAGGGGACGATTAAGGGGTTAATTGTGTTTTCTTTCAGTGTCTTCCAACTGTATGGGGATAGGACTGAGTCGAAGAGGAGACATTTCGCTGTTCCTAATTAATGGGAACAAACGACATGTCTTCTCTCCTCTGACAGCACAGGGATTTGTGTGAGCCCCGAATTTCCATGGGTACAATCCTGTGTCGATCTTTTTGTCTCTTCATTGGATAGATTTATAGCAGCGCAGCCATTGGCTCCCACTGCTGTCAATCAAATCTAATGACGCGTCCGCCGGGGGCGGGGCTGAGTCATACACTCTGCGGCTATGGACACCGAGTGTATGACTAAAGAGCACGCCCGCAAGGTAACCCCCTTGGGAGAGAGGGGGATATTTATTGCAGGGAGGAGCCACGAGACCCGCCCAGAAACCCAGAACCAGGGGTTCAAGGCCACTCTGTGCAAAATGAACTGCACAGTTGAGGTATGACATGTCACATAGGGAAGCTAGCACACATCAGGGTACATGTCACATAGGGAATCCAGCACACATCGGGACACATGACACACAGGGAATCCAGCACACATCAGGGTACATGTCACATAGGGAATCCAGCACACATCAGGGTACATGACACATAGGGAATCCAGCACACATCAGGGTACATGACACATAGGGAATCCAGCACACATCAGGGTACATGACACATAGGGAATCCAGCACACATCATGGCACATGTCACATATGGAATCCAGCACACATCAGGGTAGATGACACATAGGGAATCCAGCACACATCAGGGTACATGACACATAGGGAATCCAGCACACATCAGGGTACATGTCACATAGGGAATCCAGCACACATCAGGGTACATGACACATAGGGAATCCAGCACACATCAGGGTACATGACACATAGGGAATCCAGCACACATCAGGGCACATGTCACATAGGGAATCCAGCACACATCAGGGCACATGTCACATAGGGAATCCAGCACACATCAGGGCACATGTCACATAGGGAATCCAGCACACATCAGGGCACATGTCACATAGGGAATCCAACACACATCAGGGCACATGACACACAGGGAATCCAGCACACATCAGGGCACATGTCACACAGGGAATCCAGCACACATCAGGGCACATGTCACATAGGGAATCCAGCACACATCAGGGCACATGTCACATAGGGAATCCAGCACACATCAGGGCACATGTCACATAGGGAATCCAGCACACATCAGGGCACATGACACACAGGGAATCCAGCACACATCAGGGCACATGTCACACAGGGAATCCAGCACACATCAGGGCACATGTCACATAGGAAATCCAGCACACATCATGGCACATGTCACATAGGGAATCCAGCACACATCAGGGTAGATGACACATAGGGAATCCAGCACACATCAGGGTACATGACACATAGGGAATCCAGCACACATCAGGGTACATGTCACATAGGGAATCCAGCACACATCAGGGTACATGACACATAGGGAATCCAGCACACATCAGGGCACATGTCACATAGGGAATCCAGCACACATCAGGGCACATGTCACATAGGGAATCCAGCACACATCAGGGCACATGTCACATAGGGAATCCAGCACACATCAGGGCACATGTCACATAGGAAATCCAGCACACATCATGGCACATGTCACATAGGGAATCCAGCACACATCAGGGCACATGTCACATAGGGAATCCAGCACACATCAGGGCACATGTCACATAGGGAATCCAGCACACATCAGGGCACATGTCACACAGGGAATCCAGCACACATCAGGGCACATGTCACACAGGGAATCCAGCACACATCAGGGCACATGTCACACAGGGAATCCAGCACACATCAGGGCACATGTCGCATAGGGAATCCAGCACACATCAGGGCACATGACACACAGGGAATCCAGCACACATCAGGGCACATGTCACACAGGGAATCCAGCACACATCAGGGCACATGTCACATAGGAAATCCAGCACACATCATGGCACATGTCACATAGGGAATCCAGCACACATCAGGGTAGATGACACATAGGGAATCCAGCACACATCAGGGTACATGACACATAGGGAATCCAGCACACATCAGGGTACATGTCACATAGGGAATCCAGCACACATCAGGGTACATGACACATAGGGAATCCAGCACACATCAGGGCACATGTCACATAGGGAATCCAGCACACATCAGGGCACATGTCACATAGGGAATCCAGCACACATCAGGGCACATGTCACATAGGGAATCCAGCACACATCAGGGCACATGTCACATAGGAAATCCAGCACACATCATGGCACATGTCACATAGGGAATCCAGCACACATCAGGGCACATGTCACATAGGGAATCCAGCACACATCAGGGCACATGTCACATAGGGAATCCAGCACACATCAGGGCACATGTCACACAGGGAATCCAGCACACATCAGGGCACATGTCACACAGGGAATCCAGCACACATCAGGGCACATGTCACACAGGGAATCCAGCACACATCAGGGCACATGTCGCATAGGGAATCCAGCACACATCAGGGCACATGACACACAGGGAATCCAGCACACATCAGGGCACATGTCACACAGGGAATCCAGCACACATCAGGGTACAGGAGTTTTTTTTTAAATGCAGAGTATTGCGGAAAGCAGCTGTAATAAGAGCTCTCTCATAGCACGATCCTTCTGGCCGGCCCCTCCTTTCCACCCGTTCACCCCAGGCGCTCCAATATGACATCACCTGGGGCGGACGGGAGGAAAGGAGGGGCAGGCCGCAAGGATCGTGCTATGAGAGAGTTCTTCTTACAGCGCTACTCTGCATGCTGGCCGAGACTCGATCTACCCATCAGCTGTCTGATTGATGGGTAGATTGCGGCGGAACCCCTGGGGACTTTTTGCGGAACCCAGAGTGAGAAACACTGCTCTAGGTTCAGGGTGCATCTAAGGACTCCCTAGATACCAAGGAGAAGGTTTCTAATCACTTTGAGGTAATTGTCCTTAGGCAGCACATTCAGTTTTCCATTTTATTTTATCACATACTTTTTTCCTTTATGCCCTCCCTGGCTTTTGTCACCTTAGAGTGCTAACATGGTTCTGTGTCTGAGTCTTTCTTCACTGCCAACTGAAGGATGCAGAGGTCACTTGCAGTGTTCTGTCTGAAATACCTGAGCTAAGAACACACAGCAAAGCCTTTATAAGATTACCACATGATCACACACAGCTGCTCCAGCCTGGCCAGGAATTTATATCCTAATGCTATTGCCTGCCAGTAATAGCCTGTTGGGTTAACACAGTTTTTCCGTAATCTCTTCGCGTAAAAAGTGTCTGTCCATATCCCAAACTAATATAGTGTAGAACGTACTCTTTATTGGAATCAGAGTTTTTATTGATCTTTTCTGGGGCCGTACTGACTGCAGAGCACCTAGGACTGGACTGCTGACGTCTCCCATATGTTCTCTGCTACCAGCCATTGACCATCATTGCCAGGATGCTGATAAGCAGGGCTTGCTTTATTCTTTGTGCTTCAGAGAAGACCTGTGTACTCAAAGGCCTTTATTTGGCATAATAATGTAGCTATCAAAATATTGCAGTTTCAGGTGTAGGGCAGGGCTGTCTTAATGAGAGGGCACACCTGGGCACTACCCAGGTGCCCCAGCTGCATTGGGGGCCCCTGCACTTCCCCAAAGCAGCTGGTCCTTAAGCCCACACTTCCCCAAAATTGGGGGCCCCATGATGGCACTGAGAGTGATGGATACACAGGGGGGGTCAGGCTGGCAGCGGCGCGCCATGCTGTGCAGAACGATGCCTATTTATTCACAGCCAGCAGGGAGGGGCAGGGCCGGAGTGCCAGTGATGCTCTGACCCTGTCCCATGCAGCTTGAATGCTCGGGACTCAAAGGCTGCGAGGTAGGAGCTGGAGTGGAAGCTCCACTTGTCTGCCTCCTACCTACTTGATGTTGGTTTACCTGCACTGCCTCCATTTTAGGGGCCCCAGAGCATTACTTTGCCTGGGGGCCAACAATGCTATTAAGATGGCCCTGGTGTAGGGCGCTTGTGGCCATTTCCCCAGGAGCATAGTTGATGTTTCTAATGAGTCTACAGGCATAATGCAACTAAATGCATTTTCAAGAGCAATGTTTGGGGATGGATTTGTTTCTTTTGGCATGGCTGTATACGTGTGTATGTTTAATATATACAGTTGTGCTCATAAGTTTACATACCCTGGCAGGATTGATAATTTCTTGGCCATATTTTAGTGAATATGAATGATAACACAAAATGTTTTCTTTCGTCTGTTTGATCACAAAGGCTGCAGGCACCCAGTAATATCCAGACACAGGATTAAAGGTTCTGTCCCACCCAAGACACTTTGGAACCTTCAAGTCTACAGGCCACAGTCCTGGATTACAGAATCTAGAGAGAACCAAAAACACAGCTCAGATGCGAGAAGCGATAGTCTGGAACCTTAATGCAAAGCCTGATTAATGTTCTCCTACATTTACACAGTGGCATGGCCTTACAATGTCGCTTGCGCTCTTTTGAGAGAGAGAGGGAGATGGGGGGGGGGGGGGGGGGATATTTTTTTTTCAGACCAGTCTCTGTAATCCCAAGAGAAGGTTGTGTGTGAAAATCCCAGTAGATGAGCAGTTTTTAAAATGCTCCGAACAGCCCATCTGGCACAAACAACCATGCCACGTTGAAAGTCACTTAAATTCTAGGGCTGTGGAAATTAACTATTTCTCGATTATTCGTAAATTTTTTTGATCGTTTAAAATTTTGTTGATTGGTACTCACCTCTCCGCCGGCTTCAGGGAGTTCCGTTGGAGATCTTGTGACGTCAGGGACACCGGCTGGGCTTGCCGTATGCATCTGAAGGGCTCCTTTGCTGTGCCTTCATATCTGCACCCCGGCGGGACCTTACTATCTGCCACACGCAAGGGCTGTTACACTTCCCTCTATCAACCTGGGATTGTACAGCCATCCACTGGAAGTTGTGATAGTTCCCTTAAAGGGACATCTACATGCTGACAGACTGATGTTGACCTCTCCTCATCTGGATTCAGCAGTGGTATCGTTGTACACATTTTTATACCAGTATCATACTTGGCTACATGTTTTTATGACTGCTTTTGCTACCGTTTGGTATTACTCGCACCATTTTTACAGTTTATGTAGCTACATTGATTTTATCTCCAGTGCAATATTTATTTTGTTACCTACTTGAAGACTATAAAAGTTTTAATGCTATTCCCATCGAGCGCTGCCTTTGTGTGTTTTTTGTATCCTGCTATCCATTTTTCCAGTGGTTGGTAGCTGCACTGGGAATCGGCCTGCAAGGAGATCAGCTAAAAGTAGTTGGATCTGTATGTGCGTTATAATAAATCGAAATTGGTCGATTAGCTTTAAAAAAAAAAATCGATTAACACAAACATTTTAATCAGTAACTGCCCTATTAAATTCCCTTTCTTCCCCATTCTGATGCACGGAGACACAGGATGGGGTATCCTGTGTCTCCGTGGGCCCCTACCTCCCCCGCCGCACGATTGCATCGGCCAGGTAATTGAGGACGCAGCTTCGCGACCTTCTGCAGGCCTAAGCTTCCCCGGGCGACAGGTCGCTAATTCTAGTCGCAATTGCGACCGGGGGCCTGGATTTTTTCGAACCCTGATTTAGGCCAATATGTTTTGTACATTATTTTGGTATTTTCTAAAGGCCTTGTAAACAAACACCCATACTTTACCTTAACAATATCCCAGTTCAATGTAAAGTTACATGCCAGTTGCTCTGTTAATCTCTGTATGTCTCCAAAGTCCTGATTTGCATGCACACGCCTGTATGGTGCCCTGGGCTGGAGAGGAAGTCGATTTCTGCATTTTCTTCATAGGAAGCGTTAGCCGTTTAATAAGTTTAGCATTTACAGTACTGAGCTAAAGTAAGCTTTTTACACCAGAACCATGAAATGTTTACAAATTGCACTAAGCTTAGTTGTCTGTCTACAGTTTGAATTTCATTTTTTGCATTGATTGGGGTTTGAACCGGTACTTTGACTTAATTTTTATCTATCTAATTTGGTGGCCTTCTACCTGAATTCTGAGACTTCTCCAGCTTGGGCAACCTTTATTCAGATGACTGAAAGACAACTAAAATGAAAATGGGTTTTTTGTCAATACTATGACTAAAACGGAATCGAAATTTGGCGTAAAAATTAACACTGTTCCGCCGTGACATTCTTTGAACGATTAAAATTCGGTCTAAGTGTGTTTTGACCGAGCACTAATACGCGGCCCAACAAGAATTCTCTTGCCTTTGTGTCTGTGTTGTGAAGAAATGAGCTCAGGCGTGTTATTTGGATATACTGTATATATTTCTTTTGTGGCCCCAACGAATCCCAGAGCACTGCTCAGGACCAAGGATGAGCTTGGGCGTGTTATTTGGATATACCATATTTATCGGCGTATAACACGCACAGGCTTAACATTGCCATGAATGCAGCCTCACCATTGCCATGAATGCAGCCTCACCATTGCCATGAATGCAGCCTGATCGATCTTGGAGGGCAGAGAGAGGGGGGTGGAACAAGTGCCCGACAGATTACAAACAGGAGAATCTCTTGTTTACTCTGTGGCCTCTTTAATACAAATTCCCGCCTCCTATTATGGACAGAACAGTTGTCCAATGGCATCCCAGGAGGCAGGACTTCTAATAGAGACGCTGCTGAGTAAACAGGAGATTCTCTTCATGTAATCTGATGGCACTCATCCTGCCCCCTTCCTGTCCCCTCTAAGGCAGCACTGATAAATACGGTATATATCTTTTGTGGCCCTGGGGGCCACAAACAATATATATAACCAAATCCCCAGGGGGGCCATATTAAATCAACAGGAGGGCCACATTTGGCCCGCGGGCCAGACTTTGGACATGCCTGGTGTAGGTTAAGGAGATATTTCTTGCACCTAAAAGTAAGCCTTAACCTAGGCTTACCTGTAGGTGCAAATTGTAAGGAGGGGTTTACAACCACTTTAGGGCCCCTTTTACACGGGCTGTCCGATCAGGTCCACCTGTCAGTTTTCAGTCAGACCTGATCAGATACTCCATTCACCTCTATGGAGCTGTGGATGTCAGCGGTGCCATGTCCGATGGTACCTGCTGCTGTCAGATCCTCTCCACCAAAACCAGACAATTGGAGGTCCTATTTTTCATCCTGTCTGGTGGATCAGATCGGCTAAAAATAGACAGGCAGTCGGTTTTCATCCGATCTCCCCATAGAGGAGAGCGGGACTCTGTCAGTCTCCTCTCTACACATCGAGCCAAGACTGACCAGTTATCTGCCTGCTGAGCAAGCGGATCCCGCAGAACGGAGACGCCCGTGTGAAAGGGGCCTAACGTGACTATTATTCAGATCCTACAGTAAGCTTCAGAGAACACACAGCGCTGTGGCAGCATTATGATGTCAGGACTAGAGATCTTCCTGATCATAAACAAGAGCAGGTTTGTGTCCAGCTGAGAGGAAATCAATACATTACATTAAAGAGTGCTGAGATTTTCTCAGCTGTATCCAGACAGTGTATTATATAGATTTGTGCTCCTCGGTCACTCTGCTTTGCTGTGTCATAAATAAATGAGCGTCGCTTATGTCACAGTAGACTCTAATGAAGCAAATTTAGTGATATAGATTTACATTGATAAACAGGTAAGTACTGGAAGTAAGCCCAGCCAGACAGGCCAAGCATGATAGTAGGATTTAAGTGATTGTAAAGGTTTACTTCTTTTTATTTTTATATGTTAAAATTACATGCTATACCTACCTTCTCTGTGCTAAAATTTGCTAGGGGAGAGCTGATCACCAATTTATTTATTTTTTGGTACCTTTAACCACTTGCCCCCCATAATATTTACCCCCCCCCCCCCTTCATGACCAGGCCATTTTTTGTGATGCGGCACTGCATCATTTTAACTTGCAATTGCACGTTTTTTTCGACGTTGTACCCAAATAAATGTCCTTCTTTCCTCCACAAGCATGGAGCTTTCTTTTGGTGATATTTGATCACCTGCATTTTTTTTTGCACTATATAAAAAAAAAAAAAGTTTTACTTTCTGCTATAAAATGCATCCAAAAACAAAAAAAAAAGAAATCAAATTTTTTCATCAATTTAGGCCAATTTGTATTCTGCTACATATTTTTGTTAGAAACAAAATCCCAATAAGCATTTATTGGTTTGCACATAAGTTTATAGCATCCACAAACTGGATATTTTAATTTTATTTTACTAGTGATGGCACCAATCAGCGACTTATAGCGGGACTAAGATATTGTGGTGGGTAAATCGGTCACTTTTTGGGGACCTGTGACACCAATACAGTTGATCAGTGCTCAAAAATATGCACTTTCACTGTACTAATGACACTGGCAGGCAAGGGGGCAATCAAGAGGTTTAATGTGTACTGTGGGAGGCGTTTTTACTAAGGGAAGCCAAAGATCTGTGTTCCTGCTTTGCAGGAGCACAGGATTTAATGTCTTCTGTCCTCACAGAACGGCAATCTGCCCTGTGTACATAGTGAGTGTGTGTGTACTGAATGATTGGCCCCAGACCTAGAAGTGTCAGATCATGTACGGCACGTGATCTGGCACAGAGCAGCCGCCCTGCCACAGTATATTGTTTACACAGGCATCCCCCTGTTCTGCAGCTCCGTGACACGATCATGGGACACCGGTGGACATCGAGTCTGCCGGCATAAATGTTTGTACGGCGGTCATCGAGTGGTTAAAGGATAAGTTACCGTATATACTCGAGTATAAGCCGAGGCACCTAATTTTACCACAAAAACAAATGGGAAAACCCTTTGACACGAGTGTAAGCCTTGGGTGTCAATCTGCATGCCTCACTGTGTCCATGCCCATGCCTCACTGTGCCCATGACTAAACTGATGTTTAACATGGGGTTCTATGGAAGGGGTGCCCGGCTTTGAAAAATCGATGCTCTCCAGCCATAAGTCCCCCAGACAATAAACTTTGCACACTTGTAGAGGAGAAATGGGGATACATGTGTGCCAAGTTCTGGATCCAGGGGACCTACGACCGGCCGGTACCTGGTCACCAAAGTCACTGGAGAAATGACCATTTAACATGGGGGTCTATGGAAGGGGTGCCCGACTTTGAAAAATCGGTGCTCCCCGGCCGTAGGTCCCCCAGACAACAAACTTTGCACTAGGGCCGAAACAACTAATCGATTAATCGACTATGAAATTAATTCATTACAATTTTCATAATCGATTAATCGACCAGTAACATAATGGGGTTAAAAAAAAAAAAAAAATTAGCCCTTTATAGTACAAAAAAGCAAATCGCTACTGTAAATATGACTTTCACTGTCCCACGGTAAAAAAAATTAACCCCTTACAGTAGTGATTATTTGCTCTTTTTGTACTTATTTTGTACTTCAGGCCGGGATCACACCTCCTGTGTTTTTTGGTGCTTTTTGCAGAAACACACTACAGTTCATTTACATGTTTTCCTATGGGACACGTTCAAATTCATGATTTTTTTGTTCAGCTGCTGCAAATTTGGAAAGGGAAAGGACTTTAACGCAAAACGGTGCTATTTTTTTGGTTCAATCTACTTCAATAGAGAAGCTGCAGAAAAGCATGTAATGTGTTTTTGCAGCAATTTGTGTTTTGTAATCTGCCCGACAACAAATTGGCCCAAATTTTTTTTTAAATGCAATTTATTCTTTTAAGGCTATTATCCAATTAATTGAAACAATAATCGACCAACTAATCGATTATGAAAATAATCGTTAGTTGCAGCCCTACTTTAATAAATAAATAAAATAAAAAAACAGCAAAGTTAGCCCAATTTTTTTGTATAAAAAAAAAATTGTGATCTTTCTTCAAATCAAAAATGTTGATCCAAAGAATTGCGATTCTCATTTTAGCCAGAATCGTGCAGCTCTAGTGTGAACCCAGCCTTATTGTGAGTATTCCCCCGCCCCCTTAACTATTGGGGCATGGAAGGTTTTGGAAGAATAAACCTGGTCCTGGTCTCACCAAGGTTGAGAAACACTGTTATAAGTACAAACTGTACAACATGCATAACAGAGCAACAAAAAAACTTTTTTGCCATTATCTTCAAGATGCAACAAAATCTTAGGAGGGTGTGTGGAGTTAATATAGAAGCCATATAAGTGTCTGAAATAAACAATCCTGAGTCCTTTCTCATGGCTGCTTTCTGCTACAGGTAATCCAAAAAAGTATCATCATTCCAATGCTGCAGCAAAAATGGAACATCTCGATTAAAAAAGGGAAGTGTAGGGAGTGACAAGTCCAACACGGCTTGCATACAAGCACAAAACATACACATGAACGTACAATTACCATCTAATTTGGGAATTTACAACCACAAACTCTTAATTGCTAGTCTGTTTAACGTTATTGAATATGTCAGGCTGAAAACCCCCCAGAGGCAGGCAATCCCTTGTTCATAAATAATTCACACTGGTGCCTAATTTCCTCTTGTTCCCAAACAGATGTGCTGATCTCTGTGCAGATGATCGACGTTCCTCATTGGTCTGTTGGTCCCCGTGCCACACAACATACCACAAGGAAAATATTAATTGCTATAGATATGCAATCCCCCATCTGGGTCTACTGTTATGCCTTGTACACACGATCGGTTCATCCGATGATTTTTTTTTCATCAGATATCTGATATAGCTGACTTTCATCAGTCTTGCCACGACGTGCTGAGAAAAATTAAGTTCCATGCTTCCGAGCATGCGTCGACTTGATTCTGAGCATGCGTGGATTTTTAACCGATGGATTTCCCCACAGACGATCCGTTTTTTCTATCGTTTTTTTTTAACCATCAGATAATTTTAAAACCGGTTCAACGTTTTTTCACCGATGGGGGGAAAAAAAAACAATGGGGCCCACACCCGGTCAGTTCATCCGATGAAAACGGTCCACCAGACGAACCGATCGTGTGTACACGGTATTGGAATCATTTCGCTGCAGCAGGAATACGTAGAGTACAATAGAAGGGTCACACGAGCTGTAACCTGTGCTACACAAATGTCTACAGCTGCATCCACACTTGTCTGTTTTAAACGCACATGAAAAAAAGTGTGTAAATGCACATTGTAGTTGGTTGTGTTTCAAATGGTAGTCATACTTAGATTTTTTATTATACAGGATTTATATAGTTTCCTTATCGCTTTACAACATGAGAGTAGACAGTACAGTTAGCACAACCATACAGGGTTTGAATGCTGATCCGGCCGAGCAATGCGAATCATTAATGGGCAGGCAGAATGGACCAAGTTGATCGATCAACTCGGGTACAACCAGCCTGCTGGATTCGCTTGCGATTATGGCTAGTGGCTGCAATCGCCGCTAGCAATAATCACTGTCTTCTCCCGGCAGGGGGGCGTTTCCCCCCACCCGCCCGGAGCAGACAATTGCTCGGCAGAAGGGTTTCCCTTGTCAGAATGGTCTGTGCTGATGGGGGAACCGTGTGAATTTGCACTGTGTATGGCCTGCCTTACAATACAATTCAATACAGGAGGAATCAGAGGGTCCTTCTCATTAGTTCTTACAATCTAGAAGGGGAGGGGGGGGGGGGGTCAAGTGATACAAAAGGTAATAACTGTGGGGAATGAGATGATGGAGAAAATAAAAGCAGTTGTTAGGGGGAAGAGGCTTCTTTTCTCTTCCGGAATAAATAATTGATCTATAGTGGACAGCCCATTTGATTGACATGTCACACAGAGAAGAGTGGATTTTGATTGATAGTCAAGACAAGATCATCACTTACAATCGTTAATTATTGATTACATCTGTTTCTGCAATGTAATCTCATAATCTGAAGAAATTTTGATTTAAAAAAAAAATCAAGGAAAATACAATCGTATTTAAGAACAAATCATCACAGTGCTGCGGATCGTGGGTGCAATGCTCTGCAGACTCCTTAGAAGAAAAATAAAACACATTTTTTTTTTTACCTGCAAAAAAAATGTGAATCTATATAATTTTTTTTAAAAGGTTACCGTATATACTTGAGTATAAGCCAAATTTTTCAGCACATTTTTTTGTGCTCAAAATGCCCCCTCTCGGTTTATACTCGAGTCACCTTTTTACACATGATCTCCCGGGACTTTGGGGACCCGGTACCGGCCAGCCATAGGTCCCGTGGACCTCAAACACATGTAGACCCACTCTTCCTCTACAAGTGTGCAAAGTAGGGCTGCAACGAACGATTATTTTCATTATCGATTAGTTGGCCGATTATTGTTGGGCAGATTACAAAACGCAAATTGCCCCAAAAACACATTACATGCTTTTCTGCAGCTTCTCCATTGAAGTATATTGAACCAATAAAAACAAAACAACACGGTTTTGCGTTAAGTCCTTGCCCTTTCCAAATACGCAGCAGCTGAAAAAAAAATATTGGATGTGAACGTGTCCCATAGGAAACATGTAAATGAGCTGTAGTGTGTTCCTGCAAAAGCACCAAAAAACCGAGGAGTGACCCGGCCTGAGATGTTTAGTAACATAATGGGGGTTAAAAAAACAAAAATTAGTACAAAAAGAGGAAATAATCGCTACTGTAAGGGGTTCATTTTTTACTGTGGGACAGTGAAAGTAATATTTACAGTAGCAATTTGCTTTTTTGTACTATAAAGGGCTAATTTTAGTTTTAACCCCATTATGTTACTGGCCGATTAATCGATTATGAAATTTGTAATTGATTTTTTATAATCGATTAGTTGTTTCGGCATATATATATATATATATATATATATATATATATATATATATATATATATATATTCACACACACACACACACAGCCCTCAAAAGTTCCACTCGCCTACTAGCATTTGGTGAGTGGATTTAAGCTGGGGGGCGAGTGATGACAGGGCTACATGACCAATCTTCCTCCAATCTGTGCCTACACTTAGAGTCCAGATGAGATTGGTGGCGAAGAGGAAAAGTAGTCTGGTGAGCCGCGCACAGGCAGAGCAGTACACAGGTGCTCTTCTTACAATTCTCATTAAGCCATTGGACCTAACAGTATGACCTCTCTGAGTCTGCTCCCCTCCCCCCGGGCCCCGACCAATGTAGCTGGAGAGCAGAAAGTAATGAGTGAGGTGGAGGATTGGAAAAATTACCACTCCGGTACAGCGCTCACTGAAAGTTGCTCTGACATGAGAGCAGCAGCCTTCCAGTTTGTGCAGCTTTCTTCTCCTTGTGCTCTATGTAAGTGTCTAACAGTTCAGCCTGAGCACTGTGAACAGACTGGTCTCAATGTGTGCTTTGCAGTGTCAGTGTGCGCTGTGCTATGGTGTCACTGGCTGTGCAGTTGTGTGGATCTCGGTGCTGGATTGTACTCCCTCCCGCTGTACTGCAGCTCCTCTCCTCACTGCCAGTCTGAATAAAAAGGGAAAGTGGGGACATGCAAGTGTAGAGCCGCACACACAGGCTCCTGATGAAGAGATGAATGGGAGAGAGAGAGGATGGATGGGAGTTGCAGAGGAGACAGCAAGAGAATGGGGAAGAGACCCAGTTCTAGTGCCCTGTCCCTCTGGTCTGCCCCCAGTGCCCTGTCCCATTTTGTTGGTAATATTTAATTTTGTAACTTGATTCTGCATAAAACATTTAACACTGTCATTCCATGAGATAATCTACGAGGGCGTGTTTACGGGTGCAATTGGGCGCAGGGCAGTGTATGAATTGGGTGGAGCAACTGGTGGCGAGTAACTCTTGAGGCCTGGCTAGTAGCTCAGGACTTGAAATTTTGAGCCCTGTGTATATATATTTTCTCATGTTTGGGTGATTTTCTAGCAGAAAATAATGATTTTTACATGTAAGCAACAAATGTCAGAAAATGTTTGGTCCTTAACCACTTAAGGACCCCTTCACGCCAATATACGTCGGCAGAATGGCACGGCTGGGCACATCAACGTACCTGTACGTTGCCCTTTAAGCCAAGCCGTGGGGTCGCGTGCACGCGACCTGGTCCGAAACTCTGTGACCGCGGGACCCAATCGCCGCTGGAGTCCCGCGATTGGTCCCCGGAGCTGGAGAACAGGGAGAGCTGTGTGTAAACATGGCTTCCCCGTTCTTCACTGTGGTGTCGCCATCGATCGTGTGATCCCTTTTATAGGGATACACAATGGATGACGTTGCACCTATTGCCACACCCCCCTACAGTTGTAAACGCATATTAGGTCACTCATAACCCCTTCAGCGACCCCTTGTGGTTAACTCCCAAACTGCAATTGTCATTTTCACAGTAAACGGTACATTTTTTGCTGTAGAAATGACAATGGTCCCAAAAATGTGTCAAAATTGTCCGACGTGTCCTCCATAATGTCGCAATCACAAAAAAAATCGCTGATCACCACGAGTAAAAAATAAATAAAAAAAAATTAATAAAAATGCAATAAAACTATCCCCTATTTTGTAAACGCTATAAATTTTGCGCAAAACAATCGATAAACGCTTATTGCAATTTTATTTTATTTTTTTTACCAAAAATAGGTAGAAGAATGCGTATCGGCCTAAACTGAGGAAAAAAATGTGTTTTTATGTTTTTGGGGGATATTTATTATAGCAAAAAGTAAAAATATTGCATTTTTTTCAAAATTGTCGCTCTACTTTTGTTTACAGCGCAAAAGGTGATCAAATACCACCAAAAGAAAGCGCTATTTGTGGGAAAAAAAAGGACGTCAATTGTCTGTTAAAGCGACGCAGTGCTGAATCGCAAAACCTGGCCGGGTCCTTTAGCTGCCTAAAGGTCCGGGTCTTAAGTGGTTAAATTATCAAAATTTTTCTACAGAGTTCTTTCCTTTGATAAAAGAACGAAAAGATACTTTGTTTCCACTTATTTGCATTGTATTAAAGCTTGGCAGGCTGCCTGGATTTTATTTTTCCAGCTGTGAGAACTCTCTGCACTTGTTAGAAAGTTTGTGACATGCTGTTTTGAAGATCAGGAAGGGAAAAGGATCACAATTTCGATTCTTTGCGATTAATCGTGCAGCTCCAGTTCACGCTATTGCAAATTGGATGAGGGTTTCCCCGCATCTAATTCACATGACAGCAGATTGTGACCGTCTCTTAATGGAATCGGCTCGCACATCTCTGGGGTGTCCATGGAGCGCACTGCAGAAGGGTCCTTTGCGAGTCTGGCTCAGTTTCAAGTCAAAATAAAGGAAAAAATTCGGTCCTGAAACTGAATAGAGACACACTGGACCCCCTGCTGTGTCCTGCGGCCGCACATAGCGGGAACCCAACCTAAAAGTATAGGAAAACATTTGCATTGAGATTTCTGATCACATGATATTATATGGTTCATTTGTGCTTCACTTCGCTATACAAATTGGCTTTCTTCTGATCAATTTAGGTGGCACAGGTAATCAATTAGTAATTGCATATTTATGGTATAATCAACTTTAGGAGATATTTATACACAGTGATTTCACATAATTTTAAATGTATTCATTTATTGGCACTTTGGATGTTTGCGCATATTTATTGTAGGTAATTACGGTTTATGCACTCATGTGCACATTTGTGGTAGATTATCTGATACAGCACGGCACACTTGTTAAAGATACCAGAGAATAATAACTACATTTTTCTTAGTAAGTGTTAAAAATACAGTTCTATTCATTATAAATAACCATGTCAAGAACTTAAAAGGTCTGCTTAACCACTTCCCTACGGCCGTACGACTATATGCGGCCGCAGGGTGGTTCTAATTCTCCGGGCCACCGTGCTTTCACGGCAGCCCCTTTCTTTGTTCCCAGCGCGCGCTCCAGAGCGCGCAGCGGGGAACTTGTGTACTGGCCGTGTCCCTTGGACACAGCCAATCACAGATCGCCGCAAACGGCCAATCAGAGTGGCCGTTTGTGATGCGATCTGTGGACGAATGAGAGATGATCTCATATGTGAACATATGAGATCATCTCTCATTGCCGTTTTACACAGAGACAGCGTCCTGTCTCTGGTGAGGAGACCGATTTTGTGTCCCTTGTACATAGGGACACAGATCGGTCACCCCCCCTCCCCCCACAGTTAGAACACACCTAGGATACACATTAACCCCTTCCTCACCCCCTAGTGTTAACTGCTTCCCTGCCAGTCACATTTATACAGTAATTAGTGCATATTTATAGCACTAATTGCAGTATAAATGTGAATGGTGCCAAAAATGTGTCAAAAGTGTCCGATGTGTCCGCCATGATGTCGCAGTCGCAATAAAAATCGCAGATCGCCGCCATTACTAGTAAAAAAATAATAATTCTGTCCCTTATTTTGTAGGCGCTATAACTTTTGCTCAAACCAGTCGCTTATTGCGATTTTTTTATTTTTTTTATATATTTTTTTTTGACCAAAAATATGTAGAAGAATACATATCGGCCTAAGGGCTCTTTCACACGTCCGTTCAGTTTTTTGGATCAGTTTTTTCCCCCTTCAGTTGATCCGTTTTTTCATCAGTTTTTCGTCAGTTTTCCGTCCGTTTACATTCGTTTCCGTTCCGTTTTTCATCAGTTTTTCATCAGTTTTTTTCATCCGTTTTTTCATCCGTTTTTTTTTTTTTAGAACTTTTTTTTTTTTTACATATTTTGATGAAAAACTGACGTTAGCGGATCGGATGGTAAACGGATCATCCGCTAACGTCCGTTTTTTGTCCGTTCCGTTTTTTTGACGGAAGAAAAATAGGGTTTTCTTCCGTCCAAAAAAACGGAGCTTACCGCAGACGGATGTTAACGGACGTTAGCGGATGCTCATCCGCTAACGGACGCTAACCCATAGGGAAGCATTGAGGTCCGTTAACGGACGTCCAAAAAACGGACGAACTGAACGGACGTGTGAAAGGGCCCTAAACTGAATTTTTTTTTTTTTTTTTTTTTTTAATTGGGCTATTTTTTATAGCAACAAGTAAAAAATATTGTATTTTTTTTTCAAAATTGTCATCCTTTTTTGTTTATAGCGCAAAAAATAAAAACCGCAGAGAAAGCTCTATTTGTGGGAATAAAGGACGCCAATTTTGTTTGGGAGCCACGTCGCACGACCGCGCAATTGTCAGTTAAAGCGACGCAGTGCCGCAAGCTGAAATTTCACCTGGTCAGGAAGGGGGTGTACATGCCCAGTAAGGAAGTGGTTAAAACACCTATTTTAACCACTTCAATACAGGGCACTTTCACCCCCTTCTGCCCATGCTATTTTTCAGCTTTCAGCGCTGTCACATTTTGAATGGAATTTGCGCAGTCATGCAACGCTGTACCCAAATTAAACTTTTATTTTTGCCCACAAATATAGCTTTCTTTTCTTGGTATTTAATCACCACTGTTTTTTTTTTTTTTTTATTTTGTTTGCTAAACAAATAAGACGGAAAATGTTGTGGGGGGGGGGGGGTGAGACACTAATATGCAGCACTGAAGGGCCGCACTGATGGGCAGCACCAATGGGCACTCGGCATCCCTGGTGGGCAAGGGTTGGCATTACTGGTGGGAATCCTTAATGGGTCTGCACTGATAATGTGCTGATTGATTATCAGCACAGACCCCTCATCAGATCCATTTATCGGCTCTCGTTTACTTGCGCCTTGTCGGCACGAATAGAGCAAAAGCTGATAACCGGCACTTCCTGGTTACAACGTGATCAGCGGTTATTGGACTTTTCCGAGATCAGAGATGTGGTGTGTCGCTCTGAGCGTCTGTGGCACACGTCCGGGCGTCTTATCCTGCTAGACGTCATATGTTAGGATAATGAAACCACCCAGCTATCATTTTGCTATAGGCTGAGTGAGATTTGGTTAAAGTGGTTTTAAAGCGTTTGTTACTTAAATATTTCATATTCCTGATATGTGCCTGCTGTACCATGTACTTGTTAAGTATCCTGCTCTTTGTATTGCTTCTAATATATAAAGATATTGATATAAATGGATAGATGTCCTTTTTATTTCTATTTTAAACTGAATGGGTTGGTTTGCTATCACTGTAAGGTTTTTCACCTTAATGCATTAAGGCAGTGGTTCTCAACCTGGGGGTCGAATTACGATTTGCCAGGGGTCACCGAATCCTGGGATGTTCCTGAAGCCTGCAGCGCTCTCCCAACCATTTCGCGGACGCCCAGCAGGGCTGTCACTGGAGTCTGTGACTGACAAGCTGGGCTGTTCTTGGAGCCCACGGACACCCACTAGGCCTCTTCGCAAGCCACCTATTCAGTTCACGGCATGGCTGGGGGGGGCAGACACTAGAGGTCAGCTGACTGGTGAGAAATGTGAAGTGGGAGGGGCTGAAGAAGACCCCATCTCCTGATTTTGGCATAAGTGTCACTGCTACGAGACACCACAAAGTCTGCAACACACAGTGAGTAACACTACCTGTTATTGGAGTTGCCATTAAAAGTCCCCACTACGGTTCTCAGATTAGCAGATGACCTTGATCAAGAGCACCCAAGTTGGCTGATCAGAACTTCCCCCAGTATAGCCACTGATCCCAACTCTCCCACCAAGGAGTAAGAGAAGGATAAAAATAGAGAATACATGGAAGGTCGAGGAAAAGAGGAGGAGGAGGAGGAACAAAGAAAAAGGGAGAGAAAGAACAAGAAAGATGGCTAGAGAGGGATGGGGTAAGAAAAACAAGAAATTAGGATAGAGAGCGATAAATGGGAAATTAAAGTGGAGGTTCACCCTCCAAACAAATTTCTGGCATGAATCAGAGCCCACCCACCCGACCGGCAGTATGCTGGTGTTTTTTTTTTCCTATACTTACCTTTTTACGGGCTCTCGTCACCTCCGTCGATCGCGCGTGACTGGGTGTTTCTAATCACAAGCTGTGATTGACGTCCCTCACCCCGGCGCAGACGGCACGTCACGAGATGCCAAAGGAACCCGAACTCCGGTGCGGCCCTATATGGCGCCTGCGCAGCGACGTTCGGGTTCCTTCGGCATCTCGTGACACACTGTCTGCGCCGGGCTGAGGGACGTCAATCACAGCCTGTGATTGTAAACGCCGAGTCCCGCGGGACCGCCGGAGGGGACGAGAGCTCGTAAAAAGGTAAGTATAGAAAAAAAAAAACACCGGCATACTGCCGGTCGGGTGGGTGGGCTCCGATTCATGCCTGAAATTTGTTTGGAGGGTGAACCTCCCCTTTAAGGAGAACAAAGAGTGGTACATCCAAAAATGTACCATATTGTACAAGTGGAAGGAACTCGGGGAGCGCTAAATGTCTGTGGGTTAGGGGCACAAATTACTTGTTTTGCCGATAGAGCAGGGGGTCCCCACAACTTGGGAAAATTTATCAAGGGGTCATAACACTAGATAGGTTGAGAACCACTGCATTAAGGTGAAACATCTTTTGTGCTGCAGCTTCCCCAAGACCCCCCCCTGCGCTGTCAATCCAAAGCTGTGACACGGAAGCAGGGGGACTCGGGTCTGTGTCAATGGATGCAGCAGCGGGACTCTGGAGCGAGCATGCACAGGTGCCTCCATGGAATGCAGCTTTCCTTGTGGGCACCCACTGACGAGAAGGGGGCCTGGAGCACTGAAGTGGGACTCCAGAATAGGAGGATCGGGGCTGCTCTGTGCAAAACCATTACAAAAAAACAGGCAAGTACAGTTTAAGCAGGTTTGTTCTTTTTTTTTAACCACTTGCTTACTGGGCACATACACCCCCCCTCCTGCCCAGGTGAAATTTCAGCTTCCGGCACTGCGTACCTTTAACTGACAATTGCGCGGTCGTGCAATGTGGCTCCCAAACAAAATTGGCGTCCCTTTTTCCCCACAAGTAGAGTTTTTCTTTTGGTGGTATTTGATCACCTCTGCGGTTTTTATTTTTTGCGCTATAAACAAAACAGTGACAATTTAAAAAAAAATAAAAAATACAATATTTTTTACTTGTTGCTATAATAATTAGCCCAATTAAAAAAAAAAAAAAAAAACATTTTTTTTCTCAGTCTAGGCCGATACGTATTCTACATATTTTTGGTAAGAAAAAAAAAAAGCAATAAGCGACTGGTTTGAGCAAAAGTTAGAGCGCCTACAGAATAGGGGACAGAATTTTTTTTTGTTATTATTTTTTTTACTAGTAATGGCGGCGATCTGCAATTTTCATTGGGACTGTGGCGGACAAATCGGACACTTTTGACACATTTTTGGCACCATTCACATTTATACTGCGATCAGTGCTATAAATATGCACTAATTACTGTATAAATGTGACTGGCATTGAAGGGGTTAACACTAGGGGGTGGTGAGGAAGGGGTTAAATGTGTACCCTGTAATAGTGTTCTAACTGTAGGTGGAGGGGGGTGACTGGGGGAGGTGACCGATCTGTGTCCCTATGTACAAGGGACACAGATCGGTCTCCTCTTTCCCTAACAGTGACAGGACGCTGTGTGAGCAGGCAATGAGAGATGATCTCATATGTTTACATTTGAGATCATCTCCCATTGGCCGCACAGATTGCATAGCAAACGGCCACTTTGATTGGCCGTTAGCCGCGATCTGTGATTGGCTGTGTCCAAGGGACACGGCCAACACAGCGTTTCCCCGCTGCGCACTCTGGAGCGCGCGCGGGGAACGCCCAAGGGGGCGGACGTCTTTTGACGTCCTGTTGGAATTTCAGGTCCGCACTGCAGCCGTCATTCGGCTATAGCGCGGGCCTCAAGAAGTTAAAAAGAGAGGCTTTAGTAACATGTGACTAAATTGGTATTTGATCTGTGCTATTTATTTAAAAAAAAATCTAAATTTTTAACCCCAGCGTTGTCGTCTGCTATAACACTGTATGGAAAAATCTGTCCTCACATTACACAAAGCACACAATATAATCTGATTAAGTAAAATTGATCATTACATCTAATAATCCTACATAGATTAATTCCATCTCAATCTTTCTTTATCCGGGCCAAACTGGCATTGAGCAGGAAAGCACCACTTGGCTGCAGCTGGCAGTATTTTTGTTGAATGTACCAAAAGGAAGCATTTAGACGGCGTACTCCCAGTGAGCAGGAATAGTGCCGGAGATCAGATGTGCCAATGCTGGCCTGCTCTGCAAAGGATTAGATGCGGCTTCAATATAAATGTTTGGGTTTCTGTCGTTTGCTCATTCACTGAGGAATGCAGAGCAAGAGCGAAAAGTGCATCCAGCTGTCCCTGTCTATTAAATATTAATGATCTGGGAGAAATGTTTTAGATTTGGGTTACGTATTCGATAGTTAAATAGCCGAAAAAGAGCCGTAAGGAGTTTCGAAAAAACGGCACCCCCTCCCGTGCTCACACGATGTCCCAGCTTGGAGAATACCCAGCGCTCATATAGGGAAGATTGACGGGGAGCCAATCAAGCATGAGCATTTTTCATTGCAGCCACAAATTGGATGGTATAGATCTCTGCTTTTTAATTTTGAGGAGGAGATCCCAAACATTCACAAATGCTTGTACAGTTTAGTATGGTCTCCACTTGGTGTTACTAAACCCAGGACCCTGCATTCACTATATCTGGTCTCCCACAGTACACAGAGCATGGAAATGCATTTTTTTCAGTAAATATAAACCGCTAAATACTAGCAGTGCACCGAATGGAAATTTTGGTGCCAAACCGAAAATGTAGGATGCACTTGGCCGAAAACCGAAAGGGAAAATTACAGTCTTAAATATATAATTTTTTTATAAATATATTTTTAATTTGTATGTGTATTCTTTGCAACTTTTTAATTAATATCATGAATTTAAATGAATCTGAATTTGTCGGCCATTATTGGCAACTTTAGCGCAGGGAAAGCTCAAGAAAAATCTTCTTACTTTGTAGAGATGAGAAAGCCGTGGTTCACACTGGTGCGATTTGACATGTTAAATCTGCTGCATTTGCCGGCAATGGGACGTTCCTAATTGGTGCAACGCCACATCTGCGGCGCTGCACCGATTTCAAAAGGTCTTTCTGTACTACTTTTTGCAATTTCGGCCCTCGATTTACCTGCACAGATGTCTCTGTAATCACGGCCAAAATCAGGACAGATAAGCTGGAGTGAAATCGTGTAAGTTCAGCTGAAGCCTTTTAACCACTAGCCGACCAGCCGCCGTCGTTCTACGGCGGCAGGTCGGCTCTCCCTTGGCGAGAGCCCTTAGCTCTACGTCGGGACTCTCGCGGCCACTAGGGGCGTGTGCGCGCCGCCGGCGGACCGCGCGCGCACCCCCCGCTCGCCCCCAAATCGCGTGCCCGGCGGGCTCGATCGCCGCCGGGCACGCGCGCTCGTTCGTTACAGAGCGGGGAACGAGAGCTGTGTGTGTAAACACACAGCTCTCGTTCCTGTCAGCGGGGGGAAACGCTGATCTTCCGTTCATACAATGTATGAACGGAAGATCAGTGATTCCCCCTAGTGAGTCCAACCCCCCCCCCCCCATACAGTTAGAACACAAATAGGAACACACTTAACCCCTTCCCCACTCCCTAGTGTTAACCCCTTCACTGCCAATGGCATTTTTATAGTAATCCAATGCATTTTTATAGCATTGATCGCTATAAAAATGCCAATGGTCCCAAAAATGTGTTTAAAGTGTCCGATGTGTCCGCCATAATATCGCAGTACCGAAAAAAAACGCTGATCGCCGCCATTACTAGTAAAAAAAAAATATTAATAAAAATGCCATAAAACTACCCCCTTTTTTGTAAACGCTATAAATTTTGCGCAAACCAATCAATAAACACTAATTGCGATTTTTTTTTTTTTTTACGAAAAATATGTAGAAGATTACGTATCGGCCTAAACTGAGGAAAAAAAATGTTTTTTTATATCTTTTTTGGGGATATTTATTATAGCAAAATGTAAAAAATATTGCATTTTTTTCAAAAGAGTCGCTCTATTTTTGTTTATAGCACAAAAAATAAAAACCGCAGAGATGATCAAATACCACCAAAAGAAAGCTCTATTTGTGGGAAAAAAAGGACACCAATTTTGTTTGGGAGCCACGTCGCACGACCACGCAATTGTCGGTTAAAGCGACGCAGTGCCGAATCACAAAAAGTGCTCTGGTCTTTGGACAGCAATATGGTCCGGGGCTAAAGTGGTTAAAAGAAGCAGATCGACAGTATGACTGGCAGGTTCCGCTAAAAAAGCTGCTGCTCCCCCCACACCCTCCCATATTGTGACGCCGTGCTGAGGATTGGCTGCTGGGAGCGCTGATGTCCTAGCAACCAGTGAGGTCAACGACACGTCACCTTCCGGCATCCCACTTGCTGTTTGTATTAGGGCCCTTTCACACGTCCGTTCAGTTCGTCCGTTTTTTGGACGTCCGTTAATGGACCTCAATGCTTCCCTATGGGTTAGCGTCCGTTAGCGGATGAGCATCCGCTAACGTCCGTTAACATCCGTCTGCGGTAAGCTCCGTTTTTTTGGACGGAAGAAAACCCTATTTTTCTTCCGTCAAAAAAACGGAACAGACGAAAAACGGACGTTAGCGGATGATCCGTTTACCATCCGATCCGCTAACGTCAGTTTTTCATCAAAATATGTAAAAAAAAAAAAAAGTTCTAAAAAAAAAAAAACGGATGAAAAAACGGATGAAAAAAACTGATGAAAAACTGACGGAAAACGGAACGGAAACGGATGTAAACGGACGGAAAACTGACGAAAAACTGATGAAAAAACGGATCAACTGAAGGGGGAAAAAACTGATCTAAAAAACTGAACGGACGTGTGAAAGAGCCCTTAGAGATCCTTCCACCTGTGTAGCAGCTGGCGGGAGTCAGGAGGTTCAGGAGGGCTAAAGCCTGCTGAAAGCAAGAGGCAAATGTACTAAAGATGTAGATGGGGGGGCACTGAGATGATGGGGGGGATTCTGATGGGGGACACTGAGATGATGGGGAGATTCTGATGGGGGACACTGAGATGATGGGGAGATTCTGATGGGGGACACTGAGATGATGGGGAGATTCTGATGGGGGACACTGAGATAATGGGGAAATTCTGATGGGGGACCCTGAGATGATGGGGAAATTCTGATGGGGGACCCTGAGATGATGGGGAGATTCTGATGGGGGACCCTAAGATGATGGGGAGATTCTGATGGGGGACACTGAGATGATGGGGAGATTCTGATGGGGGACACTGAGATGATGGGGCGATTATGATGGGGGACACTGAGATGATGGGGAAATTCTCATGGGGGACACTGAGATGATGGGGAGACTGATGGAGGACACTGAAATGATGGGGAGATTATGATGGGGGACACTGAAATGCGGAAAGGCTATGATGAGATTATTTAAACTTTATTCATTTGTTTATAACAAACACATTTTTTTGGCCTGTGTAAAAACTACAATGTGGCCCTCGGGCTAAAATGTTTTGAGACCCCCAGTCTAGTGTATGGGAAATATAAATTCCAACATGATAAACGATGAGTAAAAAAGTAATTTGTTCTATAGACAGCCTGAATAAGTAGCAGGTTATATAGGGGGGGGGGGGGGTATTTACTAAAACGGGTGCATGGTAACTTGAGCTTGATCAATGAAGCTTTGACACTAAAACCTGGAAGATGATTGGTTTCTATGCAGAGTTGCACCAGATTTGGTTCTCCAGTCTTGGTAAATAACCCCTCAGTTGCTACAAACTTTTAGTTCTCCCAGTCTACTAAAGCTTTCCCAGAGGCCTTTTGGCTGCCTTACCTAGCTGTTCTCCATAAGAACTCTATAGAGGTGCTGGTCTCTCAGATGATTTCCACATCGGGGATTTCATTGGTTTTACTTTGTCATTCAAAGCAAAAAACCTGCAGCTGGCTGTGGCGGGACCTTTCTGCTTGCTTTGAATGTTTAGACTTTTTCCTATTAGTAGTACTTGTAGTTTAGTATGTTTCATTTATTTGAAAGACCAAAGCAAGGGACTAACCTCATCTCACAGAATGGTATCAAGAATAACATTGCTTATTTCAACCTAGTGACGTTTCACGTCCAAAATAACCGACCCTCAAGGCAGAGCTGAACAGGCTTGAAAAAATGTTGAAGGCGTGTGGTCATGTTTTAGTACATTAAGACTGATAATGGGATAATGGGTGGCCTCCATATCGGCAAGCATTTGTAATGGCTTTTTAAGAATTGCTAGGACAGGTAAGAACATATGTATACTATACACAATAATATTTCTGTTGAATTTTTCTTTTCTTTTTTTTAATTTATAGATCTAAAGCCAAAAGGTTTACAGTGGGTGATCGACGTGACCATTGCATACCCTAATGCACATCCAATGGACATTCAGACTTGGATTCTGGGTTACCGGCCCCCTACTGTCACTCATGTGTACTACAGGTATTAGTATTTTATTATTGTTGGGCGAATATGTTGGGTTATTTAGATCAAGCAAGTCAAATAGGTGTATTTTGTGCCACATGCAGTCCTTTCATTTGCTGCCCGTTGGTTTAAAGATTTAACCACTTCCATACCGGTCCTATTTTGGCACGCCTCTCCCACATGTAAAAATCATAATTTTTTTTGCTAGAAATGTATTTAGAGCCCCCAAACATTATATATGTTTCTTTTAGCAGAAACCCTAGGGAATAAAATGGTGGTTGTTTCAACTTTTTATGTCTCACGGTTTTTGTGTAGCAATTTTTCAAACGTGTTTGTTTTTTTTTGGGGGGGGGGGGGGGGGGTGTTTCATGAATAAAAAGAAATAAACTATGGCAAAAAAATGTTGTATAACGTGAATGATGACGATACGCCGAGTAAATGGATACCAAACATGTCACGCTTTTAAATTGCACACGCTTGTGGAATGGGCACCAAACTTCAGTACTTAAAAATCTCCATAGACAACGCTTTTTTTTTTTTTTTTGTTACAGAGGAGGTCATGGGCTATAATTATTGCTCTCGCTTTAATGTTCACAGTGATACCTCACTGTGATTTGAAGGCCGTTTACATATGTGGGAGCGGCGTACTTATGCATTTGCTTCTGTGTGCGAGCACACGGGGACAGGGGCGTTTAAAAAAAAAAAACAATTTTGATTACTTTTATTCCTATTACAAGGAGTGTAAAACATCCCTTGCAATAGGGCTTGACAGGTCCTCTTTACAGAGGGATCAGGGGTGTATAAGACCCCCACATCTCTCTAGCCTGCCCCCCTTTCCACCTTGTCCAGTATTCTCTTTTTCTAGAACTGTGATGGTGATTAGAAGACTGCTGGAGAGTAGTCTTGTGTTTGCCTTTTAAGTAAAATGTTGATTTGAAAAAGTAAGTACACGGCTCATTTTCCCTGATCTGTCATTTTACCATCAAACAGAATCTATCCCATCAAAGAGGTTCCCATGGAAACAGAAGCATTAACAGATTGGTTATATCAGCGTTTTGTTGAAAAAGAAGATCTATTGTCACACTTTTATGAAACAGGTATAGAGATGTTTGGGTTATTTATTTTTAATTAAAGGATTGATCAACAAGAAATTAGGTCTGTTATGTCATATGCAAATGTGGGTTGTATGTTTTTTTTTTCTAATAAAAATAACAAACGTGCCTTTACTTGCCTGCTCTGCGCAAGGGTTTTGCACAGAGCAGCCCCGTTCCTTTTTTTCCGGAGTGCCCCATGGCACTTCTGGCTCCTCCCCTTCATCGGGTGCGCTCCAGAGGCCTGCTACGGCATCCAATGACACAGATGGTGGGACTCGCCCCTGCCCCCCCACTCCTGTGTCACTGGATTTGATTGACAGCATCAAAAGCCAATGGCTCCTGCTATCAATCTGTCCAGTGAGTGGGTAGTAGAAAACGGCTGGAGTCGCTAGGGTCGTGCTCATCGCTGGATTTGATCAGGCTTGGGTAAGAAAAAGGGGGGATCTGGAGGACAGCTGTCCCGCAGAAGGTTTTTCACATTATTGCAAAGGATTAGGGTGAAAAACCTTGTGACTTTACAACCACTTTAAAGCGGTGTGGAAAATTGGAAAGAAACTGCGCTAAATACTAAACAAAGAAAAAAAGAAAAACTGCAATGAAATCAGTCTATATAATCAGAGCTGCGATTATTACCATGTAAAGAATAGATACAAAAAAACAAACCGTGAGAAAAATATAAATCGCGCTACCTCTAAACCGTGTGAAACAAATGTTTGAATCGCAAAACTATGTGATATTTATTGATATAAATCATAAACTGTGGTTATATGATGGTATATATAAATCACTAATATTCCAAAAAACAAGAGGTTGATGGCCACTAGAGGGCACTATATAGAACTCTCAAGTCTCTAACAGTGATAAATGAACATCAAAAAAATGTTTAGATCATATCATTGGATCAGTAAATATTAACCAAATAAAAAAATATATAGACATATAAAAAGTAATGTATCATCCACCAAACTATAGATTGGCTCCTTACCAAATCGCCATGATCCCCTATGACCAGGGGATCATGAACAGCATATAATAGGTAGTCACTCCCAGTCTTGCAGTTCAGACAGATACGATCCTTAACATTGGGGCTCATCCACAAGTGATTGGGTCTCATCCACATTGGGTCTCATCCACAAGTGGGCGGTGAAGCCCGCTGTTGTCACCCAAGAGTGATTAAACTTCACCAACATCGATGCCCACCATGTAAAAAACAATAACCGCTCCACATAGCGCATTAAATGAGTAAAAACTATTTATTAAAAGTTGTATTGCACTTACAAACATGCAGTAAAAAAATGCCTTGAATCTGATGTGTTGGCTGGTACACAAATTCCCAGACACCCGTCCACTGGGGGAACGTTTGGAGCTCTTGGGTGACAACAGCGGGCTTCACCGCCCACTTGTGGATGAGACCCAATGTGGATGAGACCCAATCACTTGTGGATGAGACCCAATGTTAAGGATCGTATCTGTCTGAACTGCAAGACTGGGAGTGACTACCTATTATATGCTGTTCATGATCCCCTGTCATAAGGGATCATGGCGATTTGGTAAGGAGCCAATCTATAGTTTGGTGGAGGATACATCACTTTTCTTTGGACACTGATTTCAGAATTTGGCACAGAGCCATGGGTGTTTGGCATTTCATGTGTTAAACATTTATGGACTTTATTGCTACAATATTTGTTTTATTTATATGTCTATATATGTTTTTATTTGGTTAATATTTATTGAGCTAATGATATGATCTATATTTTTTTTGATGTTCATTTATCACTGTTATTGAGGGACTTCAGAGTGCTATATCGTGCCTTCTAATGGCTATAAACCGCTCTTGTTTTTTGGTATATTAGTAGTGATTTTTATATACCATCATATACCACATAGTTTATGATTTATATCATAGTTTTGTGTGTTTTGTGATTCAAACATTTGTTTCACACGGTTTAGAGGTAGCGCAATCTATATTTTTCTAACTTTAAAGAGGTATTAAAGTGGTTGTAAAGCTTTAAATTAAAATAACAAACAGGTCATACTTACCTCCACTGTGCAGCTCGTTTTGCACAGAGTGGCCCCGATCCACGTCTTTTGGGGTCCCTCTGTGGCTGTCTCGGCTCCTCCACGCTTCTGGTAACCCCCAAGGGGGTTACCTT
Organism: Rana kukunoris; assembly: GCA_029574335.1. NCBI lineage: Eukaryota > Metazoa > Chordata > Amphibia > Anura > Ranidae > Rana > Rana kukunoris. The sequence continues at coordinate 515,908,117 of CM056052.1, forward strand.
GCAAGCGTGCCCCCGAGTCCTGTATTCAGCGTCCATAGCTGCCAACGACAGGACGCGGCCCTCGCGTCATTGGAGTTGATTGACAGCCGTGCGAGCCAATGGCAGCGCAGCTATCAATCTATCTAATGAAGAAGCAGAGAACACCGGGCCAAGATCAAGCGCGTTTTCGGCGCGGGACTTTGAGAGCTCAGGTAAGTAAACTGGGGGGCCGAAAAAACATGGAACTTTACAACCCCTTTAAACGCAAAGTTCAGCTTACCAATTCTTACATGTGATGGCTGCATTCGCTTTTCCTTTTTAGGCTTTTTTCTTTCTATTTTCAAACAGTAAGTCTGTTGTTTTTTAACAGGAAACCTCTCTTGCAGTTGTAGTGTTGAGATAAACCATTTAACACTGGCAGGGGCGCAGAAAATGATCAGCTTTTATTTATATAAAACTTTTATCCCAAAGGGGGGATAAAGTTTTAGTTTAGGTTCAGCTTCAATTTTGTTACTGTACTGCATTTAAATCTGCTGGTACATCTAACACTCCCCTTTCCCCAGACTGACAGTGTTGCCGTCAAAATCTGCTCATTTATCCAGAGTAGTGTCTATAATACAGGTACACCAGGTGAAAACGGGGGGGGGGGAGCCTAAAAAAAATAAAAATAAAATGCAGTCACACTTCTAATGATTGGCAAACAGAAATATATTTTATTGTTTGTTTTGGGGTTTAATACGACTTTAAAATGCTTTGAAATTAAAGTTCTGCACTATGGCTTACACTTTTTGTAAAACTAAATTTTCTGATAAAAATGATAAAAGGAAGAGATTTTGTTGTTTTTTTTTTTTTTTTTTTTTAAATGTGCCCCCAGGAGGTTTCTGCAACAATGTGCAGTGCAAGCTAGCACATTATGGCATACAAATTCTAGGGGCCCATTAAAAAATGATATAGCAGAGTTTAAAGTAATATTAAAAATGTTATACTTGCCTGCTCTGTTCAATGGTTTTGCATGGAGCAGCCTCGATCCTCCTCTTCTCAGGTCCCCCGCCAGCTCTCCTGTGGGGCTGGGGGGAGCCTACAATGCATTACGGTACAAAACCTTCAGCCTTTATAACCACTTTAATTCTTGGCCTGGTATTCGCCTCTTGTAATGCCCTGTAGAGCAGCATGAAGATTGGGAGAGGGCAAGGCAGCACAGGGGGCAAAATCATGAGTCCTGTATGCTTGTATAATGTCTAGGAACATTCCGACAGGAGGGGAGAGAGCAGAGAGATGAGCTAGTTGTGTTGGCGGTCAGCCCCTCCTATTCTAAAAAGGAATACACAGTGTAAAGTTTTTCTTTTTTTTTTGATCCTGCTAAATACCTTATTTCAGATCTCCTATGTGCAGTCACGTGACCTCTACTTCTCTCCTCCCCCGATCTTATGACCACAGTGGGGGGGCTAAAATTCTCATTTGACTTCACCTGGGCGGTCATGTGACTGATGTGCTGTCCACTCAGCCCCTCCTGCTGTAGTCCTTTTACCGGGAAGGAAAGCGGCAGGAGGTCACATGACTGCACAGAGGCGATCTGAAATTAAGTATTTAGTGGCATAATTTTAGAAAAACATTTACACTGTGTTATATATCTTATTAGAACCGAGGGGCTGGCAGTAATCCTACACTTTGACCTTACTGCCAGCTACTAATAGTGACAGAAGGGGTTGGGCGGGAGGAAATCGCTCACACGCTAGGAGTTGCCAGATAGGGAGGGGAATAGACAGACTCGAACACAGCGGGATGACGGTGGCACATAAATTGACCACAGTATCCTGGATCAGCAGCCATGATCATAATGGTCAGTTCACATAGGGGGATATAGGAACAGGCAGGATCAACCAGGTTTTTACAGCATAGAAAGGGACAGATTAGACAGCACAAGAACTGGGCTGTTTAACCTGCTTTAAAGAAACAGGATGTTTTTTGTTTTTTTAAGGTTACAGCCTTTTTAACTGCAATAGAGAAATGATGGGTCGCTAAGCTGGCTATTCGTTTTGGCAGGACTGGCTGGACAGAGACTCGAACCCTTGGGTGGGAGGGATCCGAAATACATGTACAGTGGGGAAAATAATTATTTAATTCCCTGCAGATTTTGTAGGTTTTCCCACTTACAAAGAAATGATCTATAATTGTTATCGGTGTATTTTAATTGATAGAGACACAATATCAAACAAAAAAACACATGATACAAGTGTTATAAATTGAGTTGCAGTTCAATAAATAAAATAAGTATTTGATCCCCCAGCAAAACATGACTTGGTACTTGGTGGAGAAACCCTTGTTGGCAAGCACAGAGGTAAAATGTTTCTTGTAGTTGACCAGGTTTGCCCACATCTCAGAAGGGATTTTGGTCCACTCTTCTTTACAGATCTTCTCTAAATCCTTAATGTGTCTTGACTGTCGCTTGGCAACTTTAAGTTTCAGCTCCCTCTATAAATTGTATACAGAATGGGAGCCGCATTCTGCCGAGAACCTCGGCCGTGTATACGCTCTCGGCGAGCCCCGCCCGTTGGGATGAATGGCTGGTTGCCTTTCCCGACGGGCGGGTCGCCGATTCTGACGGCCGGCAGAGAACCTCGACGGGCGGAACGATGTGTTCTGCCCGTCGAGGTTCTCTGCCGTGTGTACGGGGCCTAAGGTCTGGCTAGGACACTCCATGACCCTAATGTGCTTCTTCTTGAGTCACTTCTTTGTTACCTTGGCGGTATGTTTTGGGTCATTGTCAGGCTGGAAGACCCATCTTCAGTCTTCTGGCTTAGGAAAGAAGGTTCTCATCCAAGATTTTACAATACATGGCCCCAGCCATTGGCCCCTCAGTGCGGCAATGTCAGTCTGTACCTTTTAGCAGAGTAACAGCCCCAAAACATAATGTTTCCAACTCTGTGCTAAACTGTAGGCATGGTGTTCTTAGAGTCAGTCAGCACTTTTTTTTTCTCCAAACACGGCAAGTCGAGTTTATGCCAAAAAGCTACATTTTGGTTTCGGTACTTTTCTTCCAATCCTTTTCTGAATCATTTAGATGTTCATTGGAAAACTTCAGACGAGTCTGTACATATCCCTTATTGAGGAGGGGGACCATGTGGGCGCTGCAGGATTTTCAATCCATAGCGGTGTATAGTGTTGCCTGCCTTGAGATCTTTCACAAGCTGCTCCCATGTAGTTCTGGGCTGATCCCTCACTTTTCTCATGATCATCCTCACCCCATGAGTCGAAATCTTGCATGAAGCTCCAGACTGAGGGCAATTTGGTTATTTTGCATTTCTTCCATTTGCGAATAATTTCTCCAACAATTGTCTCCTCCTCACCAAGCTTCTTGCTGGTGGTCTTTCCATCCCATTCCCGCCTTGTGCATGTCTTCAATCTCGTCCCGGACGTCTTTTGATGGCTCTTTGGTCTTGTCCATGATGGTAAAGTTTGAATGGAAGAAAAAAAAAATCTGTAGACTGGTGTCTTTTGGAGTACCTGGTGGTCGTTTTAAATTGAGAGGACTAATCTGTGTACCACATAAGCACATACTGTAGCCAGTCTGTGGGAGTCAGAATTATTGTTGGTTGGTAGGGGATCAAATACTTATTTTACTCGCTGTACTGCAACTCAATTTACAACATTTGTATGCGTTTTTTTTCTGGATTTTTGGTGGATATTCTGTCTCCATTTAAAATTCACCTATGATAACAATTATAGACTCTTAATTTCTTTGTAAGCGGGAAAACTTGCAAAATCTGCAGAGGATCAAATAATTTTCCCCACTGTATTTCAATTCAAAAGCTGATACTAAAGGTTCATTTTTTTTTTTTTATTATAAATAACAAACATGTCATACTTGCCCCCACTGTGCAGTTTGTTTTGCACAGAGTTGCCCCGAACATCCTTTTCTGGGGTCCCACGCCAGCTCTCTCGGCTCCCCCCCTCAATAGCTAACCCCCTCTGGAAAGCTCTCTCCCGAGGGGGTTACCTTGCATTCGCGTGCAAAAACTTGGCGTCCATAGACGCCGAGTGTTTGGCTTGGTCCCGCCCCCGGCGGGCACTTCATTGTATTTGATTGACGGCAGCGGGAGCTAATGGCTGCGCTGCTATCAATCTATCCAATCAACGCCGGGACTCCGTGGAGAGGAGGACATCGGGGACGAGCCAAGCAGGTTAATGGGCTCAGGTGAGTAAAACGGGGGGAGGGGCTGGGGGGCCCATGATTGGCAGGTGTTTTCACCTTAATGCATAGGATGCATTAAGGTAAAAGAACTAACCTTTACAACCCCTTTCAATAATAACTCTAAAAAACGCTGTGCTCATTTATATGATGTGCTTTCCTGTTTGTCAGACATTTTAGGCTAAAGGTGGTTTACCAGATTCAAGCTACATTTGTCCTTCAGTTTTGTTTCTCCTTTCTTCCAGGTGCTTTTCCTCCCCTGCAGGGACAGAAGAAAGCCGTGTCCAGGGAAATGACCCTAAGCAATGTCTGGCTCTTCCTTGTACAGTCGTTCGCCTTTTTGTCAGGGTACATGTGGTACTGCATTCTTCGCTATTTTTATCATTGCCTATTTTAAAAAGCTCAGTGGGACCTGAGGACTCAGACGTAGGAAACTGCAAGCTCTAACAAAAGAGCACCATGTTATCTGTGTGAATGTGAAAACACCACAGTCAACAAAATCGCTGACTTATATATATTTTTTTTTTATATATATTTTTTTTTTTTGCATTTTAAGCCCGGACTGGGGCAGTTTTAAACTGGCGTGATAGTACGGCTCAATGTGGATGACCTGCTAACATGTCTTCAGCAAGTGGGCAGAAGTCTTTCTGAATCTGTTTAACTAATGAAGGTGAGGCCTGAAACTGTTGACTCATTTAACAAGGGCAGTGAAAACCTACAGAAAGAAGAAAGTTCAGCGGGTTGGTTTCCTTAAGTCGTAGCAACGAGCGCCAAGTTGTCGATCCCTAAGCAATTTGGGTGCAGACCCAAGGCACCGCCCAACAATACAAGACTATGAAATGCATTGCGCATTGGCTAAAACGCCTAAGGTAGGCGTTGAGATTAAAGAAAAAAGAATCTGGTGAGATTACATAGAATAGGTGTCTGTGCTCCTGTCCATCTTGGCATCACAGAATTGTGCCCAACTTGGCAAAGATTAAAACGGTCGTTTTATGTTTACCACAATGCACCTGGTTTACTTGTCTTATCCCTGTTGAGGAGGAGTGTCTTTATCCCTGTTGAGGAGGAGTGTCTATCTACCTGTTAGATTTCATTTTTTTCTGTGTTAAAATGCACCATTTCATATGTGAATTTTATATGAATATAGTATTTTTTTTTTTTTTTTTTAATTGCACTTTTTTCCAATGTAGTAACATTTCTGTGGACTGTTAAGTGCTAATACTGCTAGAACCCACATCTGATGATGTCCCTCAACTGCCCTGTCTCATTGCGTTAGTGTCATTCTGTTTGGCTGCGTACATGTGACAAGCAGGGGACGATGTTGGGAAGTCATTGTTTTCCTAATTCAGGGCTTGACTCGCACCATATGCGTCCTTTATTGTTTCTCTCGATCTTTTCAAATCGGTCGCAGGCCCTTGGCCTATGTGTCAGCTTGATTTTTAGCTCTGTTGAGTGATTCTCATTTAGGGCAAAGTCCAAATTCTTAGCACAAACCGCCTGATGTTCTTTTTGTCTTCAGAAGAACAGCTGAAGAAATACCACTAAAAGTTGCTCTGATATGTATTTCACATTATCAAAATCTCCAGTGGTGGACATACAAAATGTGCTAAATTAACAAAATCGTATCACAACAGGTTGGAACTGTGGGATACGTTCATAGTGGAAGGTGCCACGTCCTAGCTGAGAGATATATTGGAATGGAAAAGGAATTGGACTTTTTAGGCACAGGTGCACACGTTTTAAAAAAAATAAAATAATAATTTTTAAAAACATTGACAACAATTATTACATGAATGAATGAGTAACTTGTATAGCGCTACAAACGCAAACTAAATCGCCTCAATGTACATAAAGCACATTATGCCTAAGAAGAGTTAAATCCTAGCCAAAACCACTAAGACCACCATAACCTAGTATTAGTAGTAGACATGCATCTATTGAAAGACGGTAACTTGTGTTCGTATAGGCTCGGTGGAAGTGGATATGGTGTAATGTTGCTCTACATGTTGCGTGCTTCCTCAGGAATCCATGCTTTATTAGTACCACTTGCTAAATATAAAAGTGACCCAGCTTGTCCTGCTATAGCAGTACCCAACGGAAGGCTTCACCAGGAAACTCCACTGTGACTCCTGGTGTAAACAGCAATGGGAGCTCTAGCTGCCATTGCTATTTACAGCAGGTCACTTACTCTTATATTAAGCAAGTGGTACTAATAAGGCTTTTAATGCTTTCATTGCATATGAAGCAATTTCTGGTGTTTAATTATACCCTTTACATAACCTTATGAGTGGACTATTCCTCGCTATACCACCTGTCTGTTTTACCTTCTGCTGGTTGCCCCTTGTTCCCCCGTGATCAACTTTCTCCACAGGTACTTTGAAGATGACCTCTGTATGCATTATGTTTGCCTAAATCTCCTGAAGAAGCACGCAACATGTAGCAAAACTTTACACCATATCCACTTCCACTGAGCCTATATGGACATGAGTTATTGTCTTTCAATAGACGCATGTCTACTACCAGAACAGGGTTATGGTGGTTTTGGGTATGACTCAACTCCTCTTAAAACCATATCAGCTTTATGTAATACTTGTCAATGTTTTTTACATTTTTGTAATAACATATTTTTATGAAAACGTGTGTACCTGTGCCTAAATATTCCAACTCCTTATCCTTTCGGACATACAAAATGGCTGCCAAATTTAATTACCGTATTTATCGGCGTGTAACATACACCCTAACTTTAGAGGGAAGTTTCAGGAAAAAAACTTTCCACAGCCCCCTGTGTATAACACACAGGCACAGTTTACCCTCCGTTTTTAGGGTAAAAAAGTGAGTGTTATACGCCAATAAATACAGTACTCACCTACTGGCCTCTGAGACTGTAAGTAGGCTCCTACTTGGGCAGTAATGAAGGGAAAACCTGTATTCTGTTAACATGTTTTTGTTAAGATTAGTTCACCACTAACATTTTTCTGACCTGAAAAAAATATAATTTTGTTGATACAGTCTCTGCACGTTTTTTATTTGGTAGAATACATTATATGGCCAAATGTTTGTGGATACCTGATTGTCATGCCTTTGGACATCCCCATTTTGCAACTATGGGCATCTCTCTGCAGCTAGAACATCCTCTACCTCTCTAAGAGGGCTTTCCACAAGTTTTTTGAGTGTCTTTAAAAATGTGTGCCCATTCAGCCAAAAGATCACGTGGAAGGTCAGGATCTGACTTATCATGTTGGATAAGAACCTGCAGTTAGCATTCCATCCCAAAGATGTTAATTAGGGTAGAGGTTTGGAGCCACTTGTGTTCCTCCACACCAAACTTCTCAAACCATGTCCTTATGGATCTTGATTTTTGCTCTAGGGTGCAGTCATGTTGAAAGAGAAAAGGGACTTCCCTAAACCGATTCCACAAAACACACTATTGTCTAAAATTCCATGGAATGATGTAGTTTTGACAGTGCCTTCTACTGGAAGCACTTGAACGCAATAATTTACAGTGGTGTTTACATACATTTGGCCATATAATGGATTTTGAGTCTGCTTGTCATTGAGATGCAGTGCTCCTCCAGAGAGGGTTGGAGTGTCCAGTTACTTGTGTAAAACCAATACATAAAATGTTGATTTACGGTTTTTGTATGTACTTGGGAAGGGTTAGAACCTCTGCCAGGTCTTTATAGCTGTCTTTTTAGTCACTAGGGCAGGAAGTGATGGGAATCTGTCCAGTGAGGACACACAGAGAGCAATAAAAACACCTTTAGTGGCATAAGTAAAACTCCTCAATAGGCAAACAGATGGCAATAAAAGTTTGACAGAAGTTTCAACTCTTTCACTCTGTTAAAGACTGTTGACTGGAATTTAAAAAATAGCGTTTCTCATATGGTAATTGTGAGTAGCACTGCCAGACCAATAAAACAGAGTTTTATTCCATGTTTTTAAGTCGATACAAAATGCCAGAGCTATCAGATTGTAATATATTTGGGCCAAGTTCAAATAAGGTAATATATTAAAGTGGTTGTAAACCCTTATATATACCCATTGAAGCAACTGTCCCCGTTGATACCCCGAGAGTAAACAAATTCTCCTACATACGCTGTACCTGTTTATCTGTAGCCCTCTCTCCTCTACAGCCATTCAAAGTCCAGAATGTCTGAGCTGTCAGAAAACAGCGATCGGAAAGCTGAAATTACATTCTGCAGAGCTCAGTGAGAAGAGCACTGAGAGCTGATTGGAGGAAAGGGACATCTTCCCCTTCAAGCAGCACACAGGAACTGAGCTGAGGCTGTCAATCACCTGGAGCTTCCCTCCCCAGTCATCTTTTTTCTCTTGGTGTCAGGAAAACTTGTCAAAAGTGACTCCTGCTGATAGCAGGGGAACTAGGGAGCAGACAGAAATTACACTTGGTGCTCTGGATGAAAACATGTACACCCTGTAGAGGGATATTATTTGCTGATATTTCATGTCTGAGGTTTACAACCACTTTAATTTGACCCTCATGTGTTATCTGCAACCTTGGGTCATTGCTAGTTACACCATCCTGATCTATTCCACATTACCGGCAGAGATAATAAAGTTCAACTATTAAGATGTTATGAAAGAACAAAAAAAGTGGGCATTTGTTTTGTTTTTTTAAAGTGGCAAAAAAATTCAGTCCCGTTATCTAACAACTAAAAAAAATAAAAATCAATAAAAATATTTTTTTAAATATTGATAGCATACCTGTCTGAAATCTGTCTTTTTTATATTATAAATTCATGACCTCCGGAACTAGAGAAATCAAACTGAAAGTGGGAGGTTCAATACTGAACCAATCAGGTTCCATTGCAATGTATGGCATGCACATTTTATGTGCTATAGGGGGATGTGTTTAGGTCAGAAGAGACTCATAGGGGAGATCTCAACTATGTGATCATGTTCAATGAAGAGAAGTTATATTCGGCTCTAACTATGACTATTGATGTCTCTGTTCTGGCTATGTGGTGTCCCAGGGGGTTATCCATTTCAAAAGAGGCTGAACAAAATATCAGATTGTATAGCAGGTAAAACCATTTACATACATGTATTTTAAGTGCATTTGTTTGCCTGGAACTCCACCATCTAAAGTACTCTGGAGAATAATAACTCCACCATCTAAAGTACTCTGGAGAATAATAACTCCACCATCTAAAGTACTCTGGATAATAATAACTCCACCATCTAAAGTACTCTGGATAATAATAACTCCACCATCTAAAGTACTCTGGATAATAATAACTCCACCATCTAAAGTACTCTGGATAATATTAACTCTACCATCTAAAGTACTCTGGATAATAATAACTCCACCATCTGAAGTACTCTGGATAATAATAACTCCACCATCTAAAGTACTCTGGATAATAATAACTCCACCATCTAAAGTACTCTGGATAATAATAACTCCACCATCTAAAGTACTCTGGATAATTATTATAATACGGTATTTATAAAGGCGCAACAGTACACTATATCCGATCCCATTCGAGTGTATACTGTACATAATATAAATAATCTGGTCATTTATACTACATTTAAAGACAATTAAGAGAAAAGCAGGTCAGGTGGGTAGAATGGTGAATATATATCCCTTCAAGGTTTTATTCACCCAGGTAAAAACATTAGTGCAACAATTTGTCTCAAACGGTGTATCTCGACAAGTTTCTATGGTGATATTCTGAGGACTCCTGCCCTTTTTTATCTTTTGTTGTTTTTTCCTTTAATTTTCTAAGTGGAGAGTTTCAGGGCATCAAGAGACATTTTGCCCAATGCCCCATGGAAATGGTTGTGAAGGAGGAATTGGCTTTCTTTTCAAGGGACAACTTGGATTTAAAAAAAATAGGGAAAATCTTACACTGGCGGGGAAAAAAAATAGGAAATGGAGTCTGAAAAGCTTCATGGACAGACCAAATGCACAAGCCATTCCAATTTTGTTACTGTTGTGCGAAGGACGTATACCGTATGTATTCTTGTGCAGTGGAAACGAAAGGGAAGTGATTATTCATGTTGTGTGCTGACAGACGCATATTAATGACTGAAGGGAATATTCTATTACTGGTTTTGTTTCTGTTCTCCTTTTGTGGTGACATTTTTGTTTTGGTATCATTCGGTTTTGATGGCATTCCTTTTATAGAGATGTCAGAGTCCATGTGAAAAAATAAAGAAAAGGTAGAAAATCTAAAAAAAATATATATACTCTGGGTGTATTGTCCCTCGGGTGCTTTTATCACCTTGCCCAACAATGTAAGATTCCCTGGAAGTAGTGTTGTGGCCTATTAAATGCTCCATTGGATGGGGCCAGGGGCATTTCTGTATATTGTACAGAGCTTCAACTCGGTTTGTTGCATCTTTTATAGAAGAGCTCAAATGTTTGGTGAATTCAGTGTATTATTACTCGTTTAAGCAAAAGTGATGCGTTTTCCATGCACGGCACCAGAAGCACCCTATTCAATTTGCCATAATGCAGCAACAGTGCACACTTGCTTAGCTAGGATATAAAACAACCACGTTTTTGCAATAAAGTGCCTAGAAGGACCCTTGACCTCTGTGGAAAAGCAGTGGTCTCATTGCAGGGATACGACAAGCATGCCTCCTGCTGAGTAGAGATGTGCTCAGGCCTGTTTGGGATCCCAGTCCCAACCCACCTGCCCAATCCCGCCAGAAAGCAGACATTGCACAATGCTAATCACGAGCAGTGAGACATCTCCTAATCTGTACAGCTGCCAACCGGGAAATGTCTCAATGCCGATTATTATACAGGATTTATAGATTAGATTAGCAGTGTCGGCTTCCTGGTGGGATTGGGCAGTTGGTTGGGATTGGGATCCTGAACACGACCAAGCCTATCTCTAGTGTTAAGTCAGACCTATAGCTCCGCAGACAGCATAGCTTATGCTCCCCGCTGATTGAAGTGCTTTAGACTCTGACTCAGCATGGGGTGTGTCGGACCTCTACAATGAGATTACTGCTTCTACACACAGAGCAAGGGTCCTTCTCTGCAGCTGCTGGCAGGGGACATGGTTTTCTACTTCAGCTATGGCTGCTTTAGGAAAAAAAAATGTAAGGCTGGGTTCACACTTCCAGAAATTGGATGGGGGTTTCCCCCCATCCAATTCATATGACAGGAGAGCATGCCGGGCTCTCAATGAATCCGGTTCACAAATCTCTGTGACAGGCACAAAGCGGATTGCACAGGGGTCCTGTGCATCTTTGGCTCCTTTTTCAGGTCCAAATTCAGACAACAATTCGGGCCTGATAAGTCCCTAAAACTGAGAATAAGGATGCATCGGACCCCTGCTGTGAGCCACATCCAATCTAAGTGTAAACCCAGCCTGTGACATTGGAAACCTTTTTTTGGTTTTGATAGAGCTAGAGCGCATTTATATTAAATGGAAGGTTTTAATTGGGCTTTAATTCACCACTAGGTTTAATGTGTTTTCTACAAAACTATAAACTATAACCGTGATGGCGAACCTTTTTGAGCCCGCGTGCCCAAACCGCGACGCAAAACCAACTTATTTCTTTCAAAGTGCCAACACAAAATTAAACCTACCAGCGGCTCTGTACAGAGGATGGGACTGATCATCACTCTGAATGAGCCCCAAGGAACCAAAAATAATTCAGAATGCACTGTGCAACATACACTGACCTACCTGATGATTACATTCACCTACCTGACCATTACACTTACCTACCTGACACATGCACTGACCTACATGACTGATGCAAGGAAGGGAGCCGACTCCTCCCTGCCTGCACCGTCAGTGCAAGTGACTGCCTGGCTGGGGATTCCCCTGGAGTGCCGACAGAGAGCTTGATGTGCCAACTGTGGCACGTGTGCCATAGGTTCGCCATCACTGAACTATAACATCTGCTCTTTCAGAACAGATGCTTAATGACTGCCTTTAAACAGACTATGAGGAGCTGGATTTGGTCTGAGAATGTTTACATTTCCATATATGAAAGCTGATGCCGGCTTTATGGGGTAACATGGATATCTGGCCATTGCATGATGGTTCTTTTAGCTTTCTGCATAGGGGGCCCTTTATACTGTAGCCTTTGCCCTTCAGCATGAAAAATCTCTAAGCATTGCTCTATCAATACTGCATACACTGCTGAGTCTACTGCAGAGTAGTGGGTGTCATTTAACCAACAGATAAGAACATTGATTTGTTTTGACTACAGAACACAGGATATTAGTCCAACATCCTAAGCAACATTTGATATAGTGAACTTCATTCTACCTGCTTCAAGTCTGCTTGACTGCGGAAGTATTTTTGGTACTGTTAAGGCCTGTACACACGATCGGATTTTCCAACGGGAATTGTGTGATGGCAGGCTGTTGTCGGGAAATCCAACAGTTTGTATGCTCCATCGGACAATTGTTGTCAGATTTTCCACCAGCAAATGTTGGATAGCATGCTTTCAAATTTTCCAACGACAAATGTGTGGTGTCGGATTATCCGATCCCGTGTACACAAGTCCCAAACACGCATGCTCAGCCGTGCTCACTATAACACAACATTAGCAGAAATTGCCCAAAGGGTGGCGTTAAAGAGCTGAAAAACCACGTAGTTTCGTGTGTGTTCGCTGAAAATTGTGTGCCATTTGTATGCAATACAAGTTCCTGGCAAAAGTCCTACCCTTTGTCCAACGAAAATCCGATCATGTGTACGAGGCTTTAGAATGAGAATTTCTGAAGTACCATTCAGCTAAAAAATCACTAATTAAATAATTCCTGACTGAGAAACCTTATCAATAAAAAGTAAAGACTTAACTCATGCACCCGATCAGAAAATCGGACAAAAAGTACCATTTTCCAAATGATCGTATGATAATCTGATGGTTGGTACACCGCTTTCGAGAGCCGAACATGATAGTTTATCTGATATTATTTGAAGGGACGAACACAAAAAAAATTCTCGTACAATTTTCGTTTAATCAGTGCAATCTTCTTCCGAGAATTTTCGTAACTCTAGTAACCTTTTAATTTTCGATATGAAGACTAGCATGCAAAAAAAAAAAAACTGACGGCCATTCATCCGATTTAATCTCATCGTGTGTACGAGGCACAAGGCTATAGACTACTAATCATACTAGTTTGTCTTGCTAACTACCAGTGAGAGAGCAGATAATGTACACATTAGAGGCTCACTGTTTCATGTAGCTATAAAAGTAGACACATCTATATTATGGGCATATCACATTCCAATAAGGAAGAACTGAGACTGTCTTTTAGGAATGCTAAGAGCCAGCAACTCTGCAATAATATGCTGACTAGATGAGAAGAAATATTTGTGCTAATTTGTGTCATGCATGGAAACCCACACACAATTTTATTTTTTTCTCTTCAGAGGAGCAGTACAACTCTTAAATGATGACTGGGCCCTTTATTAATTCATTTTGGATCATTTTAGTGGGCTTCCTTTTTAATACTGTAAACACAATGTTTATAATGTATTTCATAAAAGGATTTGTTCGTTGGCCGTATATTGTTACTCTGGTTCCTTTTAATGCTTGGCACAAAGCTGCTCTTCCATGCAGTGGATTACTATGAAGAGGTCAGGTAGGGCTGTATCTCAGGGCAGCAGACCTAATGCATCTGAGCCATCATGTACACGTATGCATAGGGGACATCTCCACGTTGTATCTGCAGGTGATTTATTATAACTGTGGCCCTTTTATAATGGCTTTGGTTGACTGAAAGAAAAAAGCATCCCCAGATGAGATTTTACCCCAGATGAGTAAAATGAGCCTTTAATCTGAGTTCGGTATAATCTAATGCAGCCAGGATCATAGTTCTTCTGTGTGGTAACGCAGCGTCGATTTGTTCTGAGTAGTACAATTGTATTCTTGACCTTTTCTGTATGTGGGTGAGGCTGCGAGTGGTTTGTTGAGAAGGGATGGGGCTGCAGCCACAGACCTTTTTGCTAGCAGCATTTTTTTTAAAGGCTTCGATTCGGGGCCATTCACATACAATATTGACAAGAATTTATGCGCACCTGACCCAAACATCTATATGTGCTTGCTGAACATTCCAGCTTTGCAGCTTAAACCATCTCTACTCTAGGGCAGTGGTCATCAACCCTGTCCTGCAGGGCCCACTACTTTGCTTTGCGACATCTGTCCTACATTGGTCCTACATCCATCCTACTTTCATGAACAGAATGCTACTTTGAACCAACTTTGTGATAGTCTGACTTGTTCTTTGACCAATCAAAACAATCCCAGAGTGAGATAAATTCCTTTTACTGCTGCTGTAATCACATGTCGGATGTCTGATAAGGACAAGGCTCCTACTTTTATCCGACTTCAATGATATTCAATGGGCTGAAGTACGATCAGTGTCAGACCAAAGTAGTACAGGGAGCGTTTTCAAAGTCGGACAGACTTGTGTTGGATCAGTTAAGATGGCTCTCATAGGGATTTTCACACGTCATGCGACATGAGCTCCCAATGTCGGAGCGTTTGTAGGACAAGTGTGAACCCAGCCTGCATCTCCCCAAGGTAATACATAAAACCTGGCCTGTTAGTGGGCCCTGCAGGGCAGGGTTGATGAACACTGCTCAAGGGGATTCGTGTCCCTTGGTTAGATATGAAAAGACCTGGCTCACAAGTGGCTGTATTCTTCTCAAAAGTTTTCAGTAGGGTTGAGGTCAGGGCTCTGTGCAGGATATTCAAGTTCCTCCACACCAGACTCCTCAAACCATGTCTGCATGGGACATGGCAATATATTGGAAAGATGTCCACTATACATTTCCGTATAGATGTGGTGATCAGGTGTCCACAAACTATTGACGATCTAGTGTAGAGAAAATTACCTGGAATTTTGTGAAATTATCTTGCAGTGCAAGTGAAGAAGTTGAAAGCCTTAGGTTAAAAAAAGTAGAGCCACTTAGCAATTGGTTCATGTCCAAATTCAGATTTGTTGCAACATTTGCATTGTGCTCAATAGGTCACGTGGCCTGAAACTAATCAGTATGTGATACAATATTAAAGTTTGGTGAATTGAGCCTAATGTAATAAATCGGTGGATATACTTAAAATCGCTACATGAAATAACTATAAAGCATGTACAGCAAGTCCCCCTACTTACGAATGAGTTCCGTTACGGGAGCTTGTTCGTAAGTCCAACAAAGATCAGTGCTTGCAGACAAAGGCTACGAGTGCTGATCAGTGGGGGACGAGGAGGGGCAACACAAACGTGTTCCCATCTTTGAACGTTTGCAAGTTCATATGTAGAGTACTTACTGTACTGAGAGTTGGTTTCAACTATAACTAGTTCAGGAAATCTTTTTTTTTTTTTTTTTTTTTTTCGTAATTATTTTAGAGCTTTTTCTTACCCCTTTGAGTGACTTTTGGCTTAGGGGGCCACCTATCATAATTACGGAGTATAAAGGTTGGCCTGAGTGAAGTTGGTCTTTTCATAATTGAGACTTCTGAATTGTTGGGCTCCCAGAGTGTTCTGTAGTGTAACTTCTAATGAGAGGTACCGGCACTTTATTTATCAGAGCAGGAACGCAGCTTTAAACTAGTGACTGGTTTACTTTACAATAACTCCTTACATCTGTGTTAGAGCATATGTGCATCACGATTTTGAATCAGAACAGTTTTTATATCTATTCAAGCCAGTGGGAATGCAAGTCAGCTTATTGCAGCTTAGAAGGTGGTCAATTGCAGATCCAAAGGAGGTCAGAATCTTTGGGGTAGTATTTGAATGATCCAAGAAGAGTCCAAGGGCACATTCGCACAGTAATGTGCATTCAACACACACTACCTGCGTTGATGCTGTGCCAATGATTCTGAATGGCATTCTAGTGCACTATGCCAATGGACTTGTATTGCAGTAATATGTGGTGCATTGTGCGGTCAAAAATGCTACATGCACCTTTTTGGTTTGTTAGGCATAACATACTTAGGAATGGTCTGCTTTAAAGTGTAACTAAAGGAAAAACTTTTTTGTTTTGGACAGAGTGGGAAGGGATTAGAACACCTGTCAGTTTCTACTGCTGTCTGTGTCCCCGTTAGAGATTCCCCTTGTCTATTTGTCCCGTTTACCATTGTAACGGCTACCCAAGTAGGGAGAGGGTATCAGCCGCTGACGACGTCCTTTTCCCTGGCAAGTTGCTATATAAGTAAGTCCAGTATAAGCCCATCCACGAGATCCAGAGGGAGAGTCAGGTCCAGTTGTAAGAGGCACAGAATAAATCCCATTGCATTCCCTTCCATAAACGAGACAGGCTACGTTTGAAGGGTCCAGTAGACTAACTTTAATGGTAGAATTTCTTGGTTTATATCTTAGTTACAAACTTGTGAATAATCAAGGAACAATGGAACTCTCCGCCCCCTCCCTCCACAGGGGGGGCCTCAAGTTAGACACACTGTCACCAGGCTAAAGAAGCCACATTCCTTTCTCAAATACAATTCAATCACAGATAATCCCCTCCGTAGCTAAACATTTCGGCTCCGCAAAGCCTGACAGTTCTTCTGAACATAAGTGACATGCTATTTCAATACAACTGGCCGGATACTGCTAATTTGGAATACAATATACAATCTCTTAAGGATAAACACAGGTCTTTCACACACACAATAGATCAATTAACATTTGGGGAATAGAGAGGTGAATTAGCATACTAAAGAGAGGTTTCCAGAGACAGGCTGATTCAGTTCTGATCTACATCTTTACAGACAGAGGATGTTCACACCTCATAATATACCACCGCATGATTATTATAGATGTACAGGCAGAATACATAGTTCCGTTACACTGCTCCCCTTTTGTGGAACACTCCGGCAGACCCGGATTGATCCTTTTCGGGTCAACTTGGGGATGTCCGGTCTGCTGTTAGGGTAATAGTTCAGTTTGCCTGGACAGTCCATCGGCATTGCCATTAAATCTGCCAGGTCGGTAGCTGATGGTGAAGGTCAATAATGGAATTCAGTTCTGGAACAGTCACTTGCTTTGCTCTCTCAATGGCTCCCAGGACCTGTTGCTGATGCTCTTGGGAGAGATAAGGCACCACCTGAGCGCAAATCCCATTTAACCTTCTGACAATTTCAGCCTGTTTGTGCATTTCAATGTTCAAGCCACGGGACATCTCATAATACATGACGTAGTGTCGTTGCATCTCCGATTTCTCACTGGCCAACTTGTCACATTCCCATTTTAGACTGTGATATTGGGCCGGATCTACAGTACATGTCGGGGAAGGTAGTCTTACCCGGGTCTCAGCAGCAAGCAAGTTGGTTCCAGCAACGCAGGTTGGGGCACAGTTAGTCACTGTGTAGGCTTCAGCGGGGCACATCGGGGCGTACGCAGAAACAAGGGGGGCCAAATCATTCCCCAGTAGGACATCTGCTGGCAAATCCTTCATCACCCCCACTTTCACATGTCCCGAACCAACCCCCCAATCCAGATGAACCCGGGCAACGGGTAGCCGGAAGACGGTGCCTCCTGCTACTCTTACGGCTACGGTGTCTCCGGTGTGCTGGCTCTCTGGGATGAGTTTCTTCTGTAGCAGTGTCATCGTGGCCCCCGTATCGCGTAACCCGTTGGCTGCCTTTCCATTGACCCAGACAGTCTGCCTGTGTTGCTGCCTGTTGTCCTGATTAGCTGCTTGTATCGGATCTGCCTCATGCAGAACACCCCAATGTTCTACCTCCCCAACGCCGTGGGCCGCAGGCATGGATGTGTGGGGGTTCCCCCTTTCTGGCTGTCTCCATGACTGTGACTGCCTGGGTACATTTAATGAACAGTCTGACTTTTTGTGCCCTGGTTGCTTTTGAATCAGAGCGATAGTAGCCTCGGTATCTCTTAGGCCTTGTGCTACTTGTCCATTCACCCGTACCTCCTGACGGTGATGCTGACGGTTATCTGGAGAGGCCGCTTGTATTGGGTCTGCCTCATACAAAATTCCCAGACATTCCTCAGGGCCCACCTCAGTCTCTAGGCAGTGGGCCGCAGAGGGCCGTGATGGAGTGACCTCTGTGTTGGGTGTTGGGCGTCTCCAGTTGTTATTTGTAGCTCTCAAAGGACAAAAACGAGCAATATGTCCCGTGTTGCTGCAGTGATGGCACGTCACCCTAGACGAATCCCGGGGGTAGTTGTTAGGCCCCTGAGGACGTGGTGGTCCTGGTGGGACTGGAGCGCGAAACTCTGGGCGTGGGGTGTCGGTTGGAGTACACGGTTCTACCTTATGAGCCAGGCGTGTAGTACCCTGGCTTACTTTCCTTGTTTCCGTGTACTCATCTGCTAGCCGCGCCGCCTCGTTTAAGTTAGCGGGACGGCGATCTCGTACCCAGTCCTGTATGTCTGCGGCCAGGTCTTGGAAGAATTGTTCCATTAGGAATAGCTGCAATACTTTCTTCCCGGTGTTGGCCTTGCACCCTTGGACCCAATGGGATGCCACCCTTTGTAACTGGTTGGCCCATTCCATGTGGGAGTCCACAGCCTTCTTCTTGGATTCCCGGAAGCGGCGGCGGTAGGTTTCTGGAGTTACGGCATATCGGGTTAACAGCGCCTTTTTCACTTGCTGATATTGTAAAATATCCTCTGGAGCAAGAGCCCGAAAAGCTTCATTGGCTTTGCCCGACAATTTTCCAGACAAAATAGTGACCCATTGGTCTGGTGGTACCTGGTGTAGTGAGCACTGCCTCTCAAAATCCGCCAAATATCCATCTATTTCCTCCTCACTTTCTACAAAAGCTTTAAATGCAGTGAACGGTATTTTCTTTCCTGTAGCAGCGGGTGGGGAAGTAGGAGCTGCGTGTGTAATGGGCTGTCTAGCTCTTACCAGTTCCAGTTCTTGTCCCCTCTTGGTTTGAATCTCTTCTCTTGCTTCCCGGAACAGCTGGTTTATTAGTTCCGTGGATGTTTCTGGATACAAGGATAATCTCCGCTGTACAATATCCGTAATTACATCTTCCTCACTGACAGGTGCTAGGGGCTCCGCTCCTTCCATGGATACATCCATTTGGTCCAGCTCCAGCAGGTCACCTATCAGCTCCCTCCGTGGTCTGTTACTGGCACTCCTACCACGACTCTCCAATAAGTCTTTTAGTGTGGTTCTTTTCAGCCTGGCATACTGAGACTCCATTCAGAACTTGCTCCTTGGATAAAAGGACCATCCCACCGCTGCCAACCAATGTAACGGCTACCCAAGTAGGGAGAGGGTATCAGCCGCTGACGACGTCCTTTTCCCTGGCAAGTTGCTATATAAGTAAGTCCAGTATAAGCCCATCCACGAGATCCAGAGGGAGAGTCAGGTCCAGTTGTAAGAGGCACAGAATAAATCCCATTGCATTCCCTTCCATAAACGAGACAGGCTACGTTTGAAGGGTCCAGTAGACTAACTTTAATGGTAGAATTTCTTGGTTTATATCTTAGTTACAAACTTGTGAATAATCAAGGAACAATGGAACTCTCCGCCCCCTCCCTCCACAGGGGGGGCCTCAAGTTAGACACACTGTCACCAGGCTAAAGAAGCCACATTCCTTTCTCAAATACAATTCAATCACAGATAATCCCCTCCGTAGCTAAACATTTCGGCTCCGCAAAGCCTGACAGTTCTTCTGAACATAAGTGACATGCTATTTCAATACAACTGGCCGGATACTGCTAATTTGGAATACAATATACAATCTCTTAAGGATAAACACAGGTCTTTCACACACACAATAGATCAATTAACATTTGGGGAATAGAGAGGTGAATTAGCATACTAAAGAGAGGTTTCCAGAGACAGGCTGATTCAGTTCTGATCTACATCTTTACAGACAGAGGATGTTCACACCTCATAATATACCACCGCATGATTATTATAGATGTACAGGCAGAATACATAGTTCCGTTACAACCATTATCATTGAAATTAAAAGAAACCCCCAAATTTTGGGTTGTCCCCAGAAAAGTAATAGAGGGGACATCTTCCAATAGGGACATGAGTTCTAGTGGCTTTGGGGTCCTCAAGAGATTACCTTAGTTTGAAAGGATTTCCCCTCACTTCCTGTTTGGCTCTGGGACAGGAAGTGAAGGGAAATCTCCACAATGGGACACAGAAAAAATAAAATAAAAATCTGACAGGGTTTATAACCCTCCCTTGCTCTATCCAATGTGGGGGGAAAAAAGATTTGCCTATAGTTCTATTTTAACACAGGGCGTGTAAATAGTAATTGACCACAATCATTATTATATATGAATAATAAATTGGTATAATTAAAGTTAATCTCAAGGAACCCCAATAATGTAAATGGACTCTCAAACTTGTGTCAAAAAAACAACCATTTATAGAAGCCCTTATAGTGATTTCACATAGTTATATTTAAGTATATCCAATTGCTGATTTTAATAATTAGTCTTTTAGACTATTTGATGTTATGAATTTTGAAATCTTTTTCCCCCATGCTGTTTATTCCAAGTTATTTTTAAATGTTCTTTAATTTGCCAATTAAGTTATTTTTAGAGCCATCTTTTTTTCAATAGAATACATTACCCTGACCCTTGGCTAAGAGTTCTATATATAAATGTTGTCACACAAGATTAATACAACTTTCTTCCAAGATTGACATATTCTAATTGGATTCAAAATATGCAAATCCTGTCTGAGTTCATCTTGTGTAATAATAAAACCATTTATAAATGGACCTCTTAAAGTTTATTTTTGGAACATTACTCCTCATTCTCCATCAGTCGTCTTCAATTAAAATTGAAACTTAAAATTGAAAAAAAAAAATGTAAATTAAAAAAATTGAAATGAAAACGTCCAACTTTATTGCCTGCGGCAGCAAACGTTGTGTTGTCTGACTCACTGTCCCTGTTTCCGAGCTACACATTAGGAGTGGCTATGAATGAAAATTTCAGGAGCCAGATGGGATTGGGACTTTAAAAGCAAAGTGTCTTTGGGGGTTCATTACATCAAAGGGGGGGAAGAAGCCATTCAATAAAATTGAAGGAAATAAAAATGGAGATGTTACAAGTAAACAAATTTTTATAGCTAAAAATTTTGATTAGCTGCAATGTATGACAACTTTTTTTTTTTTTCATGGCAACATTGATATAAAAAATGCTGCGTGATTAGGGGGTCACTATAAAAAAATATGGGCTCTCCAGTCCTGGTAATTTCAGTGATATTAGATGAGAGGGTGAAGGAGGAGGTTTTGCTAACATAAAAGTCTGCAAGAAAGGCCGATATGGAACATGGTGCACACCGTAGGCCAGACTTTCCATAAAGTCAAGCCATCTGGTAGCTCTGAAAGCAATGCCACTATTCTGTATAAAGGTTAGGGGTTTACATTTCCGTTTCCACACTTACACTTCAGTAAATGAATTAAAATTACAAAGACTATGCCCAAAAAAAACTGTACAGTGTTCTTTGGATTTGTGCCCTAGGAGTGTTTGTGTCCCTGGTCATAATGACATTTTTTTTTTTATGTTTAGTATAAGCATTGCACAAAAAAATGTTTTGATTTTTTATTTATTTTTTGCCATGTTGTTTGCACTGATTAGGAATAGTATAGGATATCTAATTTCTTTCAGATTTCAAAAGTGAGCTATTTATTGCTATTTTTTTAAATATTTGTTTTAAAATTTTGCTTCTAAATAAAGCATTGGTGTACAGCATCGAAACACTTGGGACCAAAGCTGCATCAATATACGTCTAAATTAAAAAAATATATATATAACTGTCCACAGCAAGAGATGTGTAATGTGCCAGATTAAACCGCCATCTAGTGTCATACTATAGTGTACCTTATAACGAGCTACAGTGTTGGCAGCCATCTTGTGGTCCATATTCATAAATCGTCTGTTATTATTTTCCCATACTGCATTAAGAGGCCTATTTAAAAAGAGATTCAAAATTGTTTGGCCTTTTTCCCTCTCCAGGTCACAGTTTACTATTTCACAATGCAACCTGGTTAAAAAAAATGGGTCATCTAAAACAGATTCACTATGTCTAGTTGTAGGCAACCTTGGCCCTCCAGCTGTGGTTAAACTACAAATCCCATCATGCCTCTACCTCAAGGAGTCATGCCTGTTATTGTCAGGGTCTTACAATGTCTCATGGGACTTGTAGTTTCAAAACAGCTGGAGAGCCGAGGTTGCCTATCCCTGGCCACCCTAGTCTTTCAGCAGCACTTAACTTTCCTTTGCTCCTCTGCTATGTCACTTAAGCACTGGTAGTTAAGAAAGGGAACCCTGTGCTCCCAAGTCACCATAGTCAGAGCTTCCACGGGACTAAGGACCTCCCCAGAGTGAGCGCAGACCAATCACCGGGCATTAGCTCAGTCACATGAGAGGTAGAGAATGGAGTGACAGGCTCCTCCATACCTCGAAAGAACAGGTCTTTGCTTCTGGCTAAGCACATTGAGTAAAGGAAAGTAAAGTAAAGGAAAGATGAGTATGTTCTGCTGGGGAGGGTAGTAACTACTTTTGGACAAGACACAGGTTTACATGGAATAACATAACAAATTCAATGAGGTATTGCTGTCTGTACCTTCTTTTTGAAGCTTTATCCTTGCTTCCTATTCTGTGTGATACCGATCACGTGGACAGAAGTTAATAGGGAAAACAATAAAAACCTGAAAAAGGTTTTACTTCATCCCCTTCCTTCATTCACCCCCAAGTAACTGTGAATTAGAAAATTAGCTTAGCCAGCAAAACATTAAACAATACATTCACGTAATTTGTGCCGGCATACATATCCTACTGCGGTGCAGTGCGATTCATTGCAAATGGCACCCCGCTGCACCGTACAGTAGAGGCCAATGCTAAGCAGTACACCACAATGCACATACTGGGTCACTATGTTATGGAACAAATAGACACATCTGTTAAGGTGCAACAAGATTGGCAGCATTGATAAAAAATGCAATGCATGTTAGGCCATTAAAACTCTTTGTATAGATGTAAATGGACCCATTAACATGGCTACCGGAACTGTACATACCGTAAACGGGTACACTTTTACGTTGCAATCTGCCAAATGAAAACACTGTTTGAATGAAGTCACAAAAAAAAATCTTTCACCCTCATTTCTAACATATATATTAAAAGCCTATAAACAAAGTATTAATGGTGTTGTTTATTTAGAGTTTATTGGGGAGTGCAGTCTCTTACGCTATCCGTTTTTGGTTTTCTGATTTCATTGACAAATTCTAAATAGAGCAGCTATGATACAGAGTATGTTAAAAAAATAATTTTACAATTTTCAATTGTTTGTTTTGTACATCGATGTGATGTCACTGCCACTTTTTTTAATGATCAAAATGGTTGATTTTGTTTCTGTTCTTGCATGTCATGTGTGATGAATGACTGAATGTAAACTGTTAGTGACTGTATTCATTTTGTAAAGGGCTGGTCACAATTGGATCAATTTAATGTTTTGCCTTTTTTTTTTTTTTTTTTGAGACTGAAAAAATTAGCTGTTTTATATAAAACTAAAATGATGAACACGAGTATTGGTGACTATAATTTCTTTTTATTGCGTAATAGTGTATGAAGGGTCCATTCATATGTTTGAGATTTTATATACGCACACTGTGCATATAATTCTATTGTTATTAGCAGAAACCTTTACATTCATTTTGAATACGCACTAGAATATATCCACTGCAGAATTCCTGCGTCTGGGGCATATGTCTCTAAACATGAGTAGCGTTGGTACGGTTTACAACTGCTGCGTATTTCAGCCTTTCATAGATTTTAACTGTCCACATAGAAAGCTCTCGCTGTGCTCAACCCGGTTGGACCCGATATCTGTGTGCAAACAGATTTAGACTGGCTGCTAGTAGCAGGGCTGGACCGTGCACCTGTGTCTACCAGGTGCCTGAAAATGCCAGGATTTGACGCTGGCAGCCAAACCGACCATATGCATGAGGTCTTCACCTCTTTCCAACAAATGTACGCAGATGGGCTTTAATGCAGAGAGGCCACATATAAGTGGCCTAAATGTAAACCTTTCTATGCTGAAACCGCAGATGCAAACCACACTTGCTGGCAGGGATCGGAAAGCTCCCGATGCATACTTGCGATCAGGAGCTTGCTGATAATGTGACAGCCAATCACAACGGTCACATGTCCCGAATGCCCACCTCCAGGTATCTATAAGCTCTTGAAGGGCTGGAGGTGGCAGCAGGAATGGGGTTAAAGTGACCCTGTCACTATAGGGTCAAGACTGAAAGAGGACATGGCAATAAAGAAGATGCCTAAACTTACCTTTTCGTACCGGTCTTTGTGTTGAGATGCTGTTGTTGCTTGTGCTTCTTGGCCACTGCAGAAAAATCAACAATTCAGCTTTCCTACGGCATGCAACTGGGGCAGCAGGTATTTGACCCACCCTAAGGGTCAAACAATTGCAGTGTTTGGGGATCATCACTTTAATGTACTAAGTGCACTTTACAGTTTAAAGTGGAGTTCCACCCATTTTTTTTATGTTTGTCTGTGTTGCATGCCCTAATCTCATAGTGTTCAGAATGGACAATTTTTATTTATTTTGTTGCTTGTAAATACCTTTATTTTGTAGTCCTTCATTACTTCCTCCTCCTTATTAGCCTAGGCTATTAAGTCACAAGGCTATTTGCAAGGGTTTCTGGGATAGGCATCATGTTTCCCAGTAGTCCTTGCAAACCTGACTGAAACCTATTACATTGCTTGTGCAGCACTGAGCATGTGCGAGATATGCAAAGCTGAAATCCAGGAAGTCATACAGTCTGGCTTCATGATGCCCACACTTAAGATGGCCACGGTCTATTTCTAGATTATAAACTATCTAAATGCTGTAACAACCTAACAAAACGGACCTTAGTTTACAGACTAACTTTATTAAAATACATTAAGCTTGTGTATTACAGGGGTATTTATATTTAAAAAGTGAAATTGTGGGTGGAACTCCCCTTTAAATTCATTCATGGGGGTTTAACAGGATTTCTAGGCCACATCTTCTAGAAAAGAGGGGTGAAGTTGAAATGTCTTCAGCGTTTACCCACTATTGGCATGTTGGAGGCCAGGTACATGGGCATTTTAGGGGATCATAACTGAATTGTTTCAACACTAAAAATTCCTTACGAGAGCCATTTATGTTCCTCCTTTAGAGTTGAATGTTCTCAAATGGGAACTATGATGGATTTTGGTCACTTTAAAAAAAAGTTTATGAACGTGGGTATTATATAATTTTGTACTTGTATAACATTTTTCAATGTAAAAGTACACATATAATGCATCCTTGACATGCTCTTTAATGAGCATGCTGGGCTTTCTGATGAAAACCCATAGGCACCTTCATGCTATTTTTTCCCAAAAACATTACATTTAAGGCGTGCCTCTGGAGATGTGTCAGTCACCAGTGTGCTTATGTGAGCTCTCAGCCAATCAATCAACTTTTAAGGCCTCAAAAATGGTCTGGTGTCATAAATGGTCACTTAACCTAAGTAAAGGCTAAGATGGCTTAAATCATGGGAGGGTTTATTTATGCTTTAACTGATTGCCGACCACCCGCCGTCATATTACTGCGGGACGGTGGCACTGCTACGCGGGAGCACATAGCTCTACGTCCTCCCTTTAGCAGCTTGTTGCGCGCCCGCGTGCGTCCCACGCGGGTACGATCGCCGCCGGGTACCCGCGATTGCTCGTTACAGAGCGGGGAACGGGAGGTATGTGTGTAAACACATACCTTTCGTTCCTGTCAGCGGGGGAAACGCTGATCTCCTGTTCATACAATGTATGGACAGAAGATCAGTGACTTCCCCTAGTGAGGCCACCCCCCCATACAGTTAGAACACACCAGGACCACACTTAACCCCTGCCCCCTAGTGTTAACCCCTTCACTGCCAATGGCATTTTTATAATACAATGCATTTTTATAGCATTGATTGCTATAAAAATGCCAATGGTCCTAAAATGTGTCAAGTGTCCGCCATAATACCGCAGTACTGAAAAAAAACGCTGATCGCCGCCATTACTAGTAAAAAAAAATAATAATAAAAATGCCATAAAACTACCCCCTTTTTTGTAAACGCTATAAATTTTGCGCAAACCAATTAATAAACGCTAATTGCGATTTTTTTTTTTTTTTTTACGAAAAATATGTAGAAGAATACGTATCGGCCTAAACTGAGGAAAAAAAATGTTTTTTTTATATCTTTTTTGGGATTTTTATTATAGCAAAATGTAAAAAATATAGAATTTTTTTCAAAATAGTCGCTCTATTTTTGTTTATAGCGCAAAAAATAAAAACCGCAGAGATGATCAAATACCACCAAAAGAAAGCTCTATTTGTGGGAAAAAAAGGACGCCAATTTTGTTTGGGAGCCACGTTGCACGACCGCGCAATTGTCAGTTAAAGCGACGCAGTGCCGAATCACAAAAAGTGCTCTGGTCTTTGGACAGCAATATGGTCCGGGGCTAAAGTGGTTAATAGACTAGTTAAGGTGTTTCTTTTAAGAGGTGGCTGGACCTCCTCGAAATCTTTTTGAGCCCAATAAATACAAGGAAGTGACTTGCATGCAGCTCAGCTGCATCTGCTAACCGGAAGTGGTAAATGTTTATATGCATATGACATTTAACAGATTAAAAATAAAATGACAATTAGTTTGTACAGATTGTAATATATAGAAAATATCTTTCCTAATATAGAGTGAAATGACCAAAAAAAGTTTTATTTCCTTTTTTAACTTTTTGATGCACTCACCTTTACTTCCTATTACCTGCGAGTTGAATGTAAAGCTACAGTACCTTTCTTTTTTTGTTAATGACAACAATCTTAGGGTAGGTTCACACCCCAGAACACGTATCAGTGCATATGCATTGGCATGTGCTGTGCGGTTTGTTTTTGTGTGAACGAAGTTGCGAATATAGAAGAATGACACACCAAGAGGCAGGTATGGAAAGCATATGTCTGGACTGTGGAGATTGAGGAGCTAAAGCCAAGAGATCAGAGAATCTTAGGTCCTACACTTTTCCTGCATAAGAGCTGGATGACCTTCTGGAAATGCCAAAATATGCCATGTCCGGGCACCTACTTCCCCGCTATCTTCTGGGAGACACACAGGTCCCAGAAGACAGCAGGAACCAGTGGCATGCGCAGTAGGGAACCAGAAAGTGAAGCTCACTTCCTGATTCCCTTAACAAAGATGGCGGCAGCAGCACCTGAGAGCAGAGGGAGAGATCGGCTTCAGGTGCCGACATTGCGGGCTCCCTGGACAGGTAAGTGTCCATATATTAAAAGTCAGCAGCTGCAGTATTTGTAGCTGCTGACTTAAAATATTTTTTTTTTTTCGGCGGAACTCAGCTTTAAATACAAAACGTTTTAGTTATGTCTTAAAGTGGATGTAAACCCCAAATTTTTTTTTTTTGATGTCACAATGTAGAGTATAAGATTTCCTATCATCTGTGCCCAGTCTTGCCACACAGAGTTAATCAAGCGCTGAGCAATCCTCTTTTCTTTCTCGTACATCACGGGACACAGAGCGGCATATTCATTACTATATGGGTTATATGGAGTACCTTCAGGTGTGGACACTGGCAATCTCAAACAGGAAGTCCCCTCCCTATATAACCCCCTCCCCTAGAGGGAGTCCCTCAGTTTTTTCGCCAGTGTCTTAGGTGTTGGTCACGGAATAGCTTTGCTCCACATCCTTGGGATTAAGGGCGGGCTAACCGGATCTGTCCAAGGAGCCTCAGTGCCAAAGTGGACAGTACCCGGGCCCCAAACCGTGGGGTTTTGCCTATAATGCTCCTCTTTGGAGGGCTGGACCCTGGGCCCAGGACTTGGAGTTTGTAAAAACCATAAGTTCCTGTTTGCCAGGGTGCTATATAGGTCCAGGACAGTGGGTACCTTCATAGGACCCCAGGGCCTGAAGGTCTACTACGCTACCCACGGAGATGGGAGAAGATTGGATCGTTTTGCTGGACAAACATCCTGCAGCAGGGAGCAGGTAAGGGGGAGCCTGCGGGACTTGGTTCGACAGCAGGCTCTTCGGGGTAACCTAAAAGGGGGGTAGCCTAAGTATGCTCTGCATTGGCAACCTTGCTCACTATGTCTGAGAAAGACAGGATGATCCCTTTTCCCCCATCACTAGGTTCCCCTGTCTAAGAATGGTGTTGCTAGCTAACCTGCTGCTTTCTTCCTAGGACTGGTAAGGATCCCTATGGGGCCTTTTGGAGAGTCCTACCTGGCCGGGGGTTTGAATCTGCCGCCTGATACTGCAGTCCTGGGTCTCCAGCAGCGCGGCTCCTCCATGGTCCTCCTGTTCCGGCATACGCGCGCCTTATAGACGTTTTTCGCGCCGTTCAGAGAGGAGGGCGGGGGGGGGCGTGCCTGCAGCGTCATACAGGGGCGCGCCTTGTGCTGTTATAGATCAGCAGGCATTGTCAGTGCTCAGTCTGAGGCTGATCTCAGAGGGAGAGGACGCAGAGCGGCAGAACAGTGACTCCCGGTGGCGGAAGAGGGGTAGTACATGCTGGACTTTGTTCCAATGCCTTTTTTGTTAAGCCAAGAAATTCCCCTTTTTGCAGCAGGTTGGAGGCTGGCAAACTAAGTTTGGGGTCACTGTATGTTTGAAAAAAAAAAAAGAAAGACTTATATATATTTAAAAAAAAAAAAAAAAAAAAAAGAACATACGGGGCCCCATCAGTTTTTGGGCATTAGTGATCTATTGTCCCCTAAGCTCTAGTTTTGTACTCCTGGCCACTACAGTCTGTTGTTGTTGGCGGAGTCCCTCGATTTTGTATTATGGCTTCCAGAAGTTCGGGGTCAAAGGGTACAAAAAAGACCAAAAAACAAAGGGGTTCCCCCTCTGATTCTGATGATATGCCGATACTTTCCCTGCAACTTATTCCCATAAAGGGCGCCTTGGATGAGCCATTAGGGGGATCTGGTGCGGAGGCTGGCCCAGATCAGCCCAGCCCTGTGTTTATCACAAAGGAGATGCTAGCCGTATCCCTAGGGGGGCTAGAAGAGAGAATAGCAGCATTGATCGCTAGAGCTATTCCTGGTAAGAAACAGGTTAGATCCCCATCACCAAGAGGTGTATCCTCAGAGGCTGGATTCTCTCTCCGGAGGAATTGGAATCGCAGGAGGATCAACTAGACCTGAACCAAGAGGGTTTAGGGATTGAGGGATCTACCTCTGAGGAACCATTTTCAGACTCCCAGACAGAGACTGTGGGTACAGTCTTTGACGGACATGGTCCGCTCGGCATTTAGTTTACCATTGCCAGAGCCTCAGGTTCCTCCGGTATCCTCTCTGGGCTCTTTGAAAGCTCCGTTAAGCAACGCAGTTTTTCCGGTCCATCCTCTCTTGGAGGAATTGATCTTTCGGGATTGGGTACGGCCGGACAGGATTTTTTTGCCACCGAAGAGATTTGCGGTCATTTACCCCATGGAGGAAAAATTCTCCAAGAGGTGGAGGCTCCCAGTAGTGGATGCAGCCATCTCATGTGTGAATAAATCACTAACTTGCCCGGTGGAAAACATACATATGTTTAAAGATCCGGTTGATAAACAGTTAGAGACACTTTTAAAAGCATCCTTTGCTACGGCAGGAGCAGTGGTACAGCCAGCTGTGGCTGCAATTGGAGTTTGTCAGGCGTTAAAGGACCAAAAGAAATGTTAAAGGACATGCCTACCCAACAAGCAGAAGAGTTTTCTGACATTCCCAGAGCTCTGTGTTTTGCTGTAGATGCTATAAAAGATTCCATCCAGCAGGCCTCTCGGTTATCACTATTTTTGGTGCACATGAGAAGGCTCTTATGGTTGAAGAACTGGGCGGCGGAGCCCCCATGCAAAAAGCTTCTGGCAGGGTTTCCCTTCCATGGAGGACGACTCTTCGGGGAGGATCTGGATAAATACATTCAGACTATTTCAAGTGGCAAAAGTACCCTTTTACCGGTCAAACAGACATTCCGGGGTCCTACATTTAAAAGGCAGCTCTTTCCTGTCTCAGGGCCCTCAAATTCCAGGCAGTATCGACGGCCGCCTGCACGATCCAACGTTAACAGTAGATCGCAGGGACAGGCCCCTGGGGGTAAGAGGCCATGGTATCGCAAGCCGACAAAGACAGCCCCTAAGTCTGCCTTATGAAGGGGCGCCCCCACTCTCGCGGGTGGGGGGAAGGCTTCATTTCTTCTCAGAAGTTTGGGAAGCCAAGATCCCCGACAAATGGGTCCGGGCGTCTGTAACCACAGGCTACAGACTAGAGTTTCTAAAGTGTCCTCTGCCTCATTTTCAAGAGTCAAGGCTACCAAAGGATCCAGCAAGGAAGGCCTCAATGCTGGCAGCTTTGGATCACCTGCTTTGCCAGGACGTAATAATAGAGGTGCCAGCCCAAGAGCAAGGGCTAGGTTTCTATTCCAATCTCTTTGTCATACCAAAGCCCAACGGTGATGTCAGGCCAATCTTGGACCTAAAGAGGTTAAACGGTTACCTAAGGGTTCGTTCCTTCCGGATGGAATCCATCCGGTCAGCAGCCGCCGCGCTTCAGAGGGACGATTTTCTGGCCTCCATAGACATAAAGGATGCTTACCTTCATGTACCAATCTTTCAGTCGCATCAAAGATTTTTACGCTTCGCGGTGGGGCAGCGACACTTCCAATTCAGGGCGCTCCCCTTCGGGCTGGCCACGGCCCCCCGGGTATTCACGAAGATCCTAGCCCCAGTTCTGGCCAATTTAAGGATCCAAGGGGTCACAGTCCTAGCATACTTGGACGACCTTTTAATCATAGATCACTCACGGCCGTGTGTTGCCAGTAAACCTCACAGTTCGGTACCTCGAAGGATTCGGCTGGGTCCTAAACCGGGGAAAGTCAGCGTTCCAGCCTACAAAGCAGTTGGAATACCTCGGCATGAGGTTAGACACAGAACAGCAAAGGGTGTTCCTGCCCCTTGTAAAGATCGAGGCTATCAAGGGGTTGGTTCAGTTGGTTCTAAGCAAGAAAAAACCAACTATTCGCCTGTGTATGCGATTACTAGGCAAGCTAGTGGCCACGTTCGAGGCAGTACCATACGCTCAGATCCACACTCGCGTCCTACAGGCAGCCATTCTAGCAGCCTGGGGCAAGAGAGCACATGCCTTAGAGTCCCCTTTGACGCTATCATCAAGGGTCCGACAAAGCCTGGCCTGGTGGTTGAACCCTCAGAATCTTCTAAAGGGAAAATCCTTCAGCCCTGTTGTCTGGAAGGTAGTTACCACAGACGCCAGCCTGGCAGGCTGGGGGGCGGTCTTCGAGGGGTTCTCTCGCCAGGGAACTTGGGTGAAAACAGAGAGGCAGCTCCCCATCAATATCTTGGAGATCAGAGCTGCTCGCCTAGCCCTTCTGGCATGGACCTCCAGATTACAGGGGTTCCCGGTGAGAATCCAGTCAGACAATGCCACAGCGGTGGCATACATAAACCACCAAGGGGGAACCAGGAGTCAGGCCGCTCAGAGGGAGGTGAGCTTGATTTTGCAGTGGGCAGAGGTTCATGTACCCTGCATTTCGGCGATATTCATTCCCGGAGTGGACAACCTGCAGGCAGACTTCTTAAGTCGCCAGAGTCTGTTGCCAGGGGAGTGGTCTCTGCATCCCCAGGTCTTTCAGACAATCTGCCAGAGGTGGGGAATGCCAGACGTAGATATAATGGCATCCAGGTTCAACAAGAAACTAGACAGGTTCGTGTCTCGAGCGAGGGACCCTATGGCCTGCGGAACCGATGCGTTGGTTTGCCCTTGGCATCAATTCAAACTTCTATATGCATTCCCTCCGCTACAGTTACTTCCTCGCCTGTTGCGCAGGATCAGAGTGGAGCACAAGCCGGTCATTCTAGTAGCTCCAGCTTGGCCCCGGAGGACATGGTACTCACTAGTCCTGAAGATGGCAGTGGGAGACCCTTGGACTCTTCCTCTACGACCAGACCTACTCTCACAAGGCCCGATCCTCCACCCTACATTACAACGTCTAAATTTGACGGCCTGGAGGCTGAATCCCTGATGCTCAGGGGTAGAGGTCTGTCTAGGCAGGTAATTCCTACCATGATTAGGGCTAGAAAGCCGGCCTCCAGGGTGATTTATTACAGGGTGTGGAGGAACTACGTAGGCTGGTGTGAATCCAAAAGATGGAATTCCCGCAAATATACCATTGATAGGGTGTTAAGTTTTCTCCAGCTAGGAGTGGATAAAGGCCTGGCATTGAGCACAATCAAGGGACAGATTTCAGCTCTGTCAGTGTGGTTTCAGAGGCCGCTGGCCACCCACTCGCTGGTAAAGACCTTCATACAGGGGGTCTTGCGTATTAATCCTCCTGTCAAGTCACCAATTTGTCCATGGGACTTAAATCTTGTCCTGTCCACTCTACAGAAACAACCCTTTGAGCCGTTGGCTGAGATTCCTTTAGTCTTACTGACAAGAAAGTTGGTTTTCTTGGTCGCCATAGTTTCGGCCAGGAGAGTGTCAGAATTAGCAGCCTTATCGTGTAAGGAACCATATCTCGTTCTACATAAGGACAGGGCAGTTCTCCGGCCCCATCCTTCCTTTCTACCAAAGGTTATATCCAATTTTCACTTGAACCAGGATTTGGTACTTCCATCCTTCTTTCCAAAACCCACATCTAGAAAGGAGGGGTTGCTGCATACCTTGGATATTGTCCGGGCCATGAAGGCCTATCTTAAAGCTACAGAAAAGATCCGGAAAACAGATGTGGTGTTCGTTCTACCAGATGGCCCCAAGAAGGGGCAGGCAGCTGCAAAATCCACCATCTCGAGATGGATTAGACAATTAATCATTCAAGCCTACGGTTTGAAGAGGTTGCCTCCTCCTTTGTCGGTAAAGGCCCATTCTACCAGGGCCATGGGCGCCTCCTGGGCAGCACACCATCAGATCTCTATGGCTCAGATATGCAAGGCGGCGACGTGGTCATCAGTCCACACGTTTACAAAGTTTTATCAACTAGACGTGAGAAGGAATGCGGATTCTGCCTTTGGACAGGCAGTACTACAGGCTGCAGTTTAAGATCCTCGGGATCAGAGGCACCCTTGGTTGTAAAAGAAAAAAAAAAAGTTTTTTCTTGACTAAGTTGGAATTATTATTATTTGAGTATACCTCTAAATTGAATCCTTCTTTGGAAGATGTCTCCCTCCCCTCATTAAAGCATTGCTTTCGGACATCCCATATAGTAATGAATATGCCGCTCTGTGTCCCGTGATGTACGAGAAAGAAAAAGGGATTTTTAAATACAGCTTACCTGTAAAATCCTTTTCTTGGAGTACATCACGGGACACAGAGCTCCCACCCCTCTTTTGGGTGACCATTTTGGGAGGCATACTGCTTGCTACAAAACTGAGGGACTCCCTCTAGGGGAGGGGGTTATATAGGGAGGGGACTTCCTGTTTGAGATTGCCAGTGTCCACACCTGAAGGTACTCCATATAACCCATATAGTAATGAATATGCCGCTCTGTGTCCCGTGATGTACTCCAAGAAAAGGATTTTACAGGTAAGCTGTATTTAAAAATCCCTTTTTTATTGTTCAGTGAAATAAAATAGACTTCCCTATAAAGACGGAAGTCCTTGCTTGGGTGACAGGTTATTTACATATCTCGTGCACTAGCTTGCAGACAGCTTCTTGTCTATGTATATTTTGATGGCTGTTCACACTGAACTGTGGATCACCCCATATTTTGAAAACCTTTAATCAAAACACAGGAAAGACAGCCAATCCTGCGAGAGCTGGAGAGGAGAGGAGAGGGGAGGGGGATGTGAATTGTGCACTTTACATAAGCTGTGCATGTCTGCAAGCTAGTGCAGGAGATATGTAAATAACATGTCACTCAAGCAAGGACTTTGGTCTTTATCTGGAAGTCTGTTTTATTTCACTGGACATTAAAACGAGGATTGCTCAGCACTGGATTAACTCTGTGTGGCAAGACTGGGCACAGATGATGGGAAATCGTATTCTCTACATTGTGACATAAAAAAATGTTTGGCTTTAAATCCACTTTAATGGTACCATCTGCATGTATTACAAAGGTTACAAAAAAAGATACAATTTTAAAAGATTCAGAATTGCATTTACGATAGTACACTATACCCTATTTAATGTATTAAGAAAAATGCTATGTGATCTCTGTTGTAAACTGTAATTGTGCTGTTTTTAAAGAGAATAGCGTTTTTTTTTTTTTTGTTTGTTTAATTTCATGTTACCTTTGTGATACCTGTACGTGTAAATGGTATCATTAAAGTCCTGAGGATTAGGAAGTATAGGTGAGTGTTTTAAAATGTGACATAAAGCAAGATGTTCGTACCAAAGAGTGAAATCTAAGATGCATTTACTTTACTCTACAGAGAAATATAGATTTGTGATTTCCCTGTTTGATTAAAAAAATAAAAATAAAGACCAACTCCAAATGTACCAAAATGTGGTGTGTTCTAAACACTGTTAAGCTACTTTTTGTACTAAATAAAGCGGGGAGGATATGAAAGTCCAGTTTTAGGTGCTGGTCAGCTGGATTCTCCTGCATATCTATAGGTATAAATGTATTATACACAAGAGAGGAAAATGTGATTATTGGTTAAGGCTCTAGTACAGTAACACAACTCACTTTATGGCTGCATCAAACAGCAATTATAAAGCAGAACTCTAGCTAAACATATAATAGAAAAAGTGAAAATGTAGCTTTGTTGCAATAATCTGCCTTTGTTTCAGAGCTGACCCCCTTGGTACTTCTCGTCTGCCATCATTCAACCCACTTCCTCCTAGCCCAGTCTGCCCACCCCAAGCCTGCGACTGGACAGTGAAAGGAGAAGCAGCACCGTTATATACTCATCTCTCTGTCACTCTGCTTTCACCTCTTAGCATGTGATCTGATTGGCTGCTTGTGCTGCGTCCCCTTCTCATACTCCAGCTCTGCTGTTCAGGGACTGTAATAGGCTGATACTAGAGCTGCACAATTAATCGTCAAGAATCGTTATTGCAATTTTTTACCCCGTGGAGATCTTGACAAAGTATTTCCCGATCTTTCTATGCAGAGAATTCTCTCTGCTCTGCTGAAGACACAGCTGTAAAATCCGGGCAGTCTGCCAAGTTCCAGAACATTCTTTACCAGTGAAACTTAGTCTAAATATTGTAACAATTTGTCTTTTACATCAAAGGAATAGACTTCTGTGTGTAAATTAGGAACGTTTAACCACTTTTCTGACATTTGTTGGTTTCAAGTTTAAAATCCATTGGTTTTTTTTTGCTTGAAAATTATTTGGAATCCCCAAAAATTATATATATATATATATATATATATATATATATATATATATATATATATATATATATATATATATATATGATGTGTGTGTGTGTGTGTGTGTGTGTGTGTATATATATATATATATAAATAACTATTTAGTAGAGACCCTAGAGAACAAAATGTTGGTTGTTGCAATATTTTATATCGTGCTGTATTTGTGCAGCGGTCTTTCAAATGCAATTTTTAGGGGAAAAATAAATAAATAATAATAAAAATAAAAAAAAGTAAAGTTAGGTCAAATTTTTTGAGAATCGTGATCTTTATTCTTATGCCGCGTACACACGACTGTTTTTCATGACAAGAAAAATGTAATTTTTTAATTGGCCGTTGTGAACTGTCGTGTGTAGGCTCCAGAGCATTTTTTGCAACAAGAAAAATGGCCATTAAAAATTCAGAGCATGCTCTATTTTTTTCTCGTTGTTTTTTCTCACCGTGAAAAATGGTCGTGTGTACGCGTTAACAACGGGAGAAAAAACGCGCATGCTCAGATGCAAGTTATGAGACTGGAACATGGCAATTTCCCAAAAGGTGGCGCCATTCGAATAGAACTTCCCCTTTTATAGTGCCGTCGTACGTGTTATTGTACGTCACCGCGCATTGCTTGAGTATTTTTTATCACAATCGTCTGTATGCAAGGCAGGCTTGCGAGGAATCACATTTTTTTTTCCATGACATGAAAAACGGTCGTGTGTACGCAGCATAAGCAAAACAATTTTGATTCTCTTTTTGGCCAGAATCGTGCACCTCTAGCTGATATTGGGTCAAATTCAGGGAGTTGCACTGCTTCCAATAAAAAATGTAATGGCGCATTAATAATTAAAGGGCTGCATTAATAATGTCAGAGCTCTATTAAAGTTTGTCCTTTATATCTGCCTAGAGTTCAGCTTTATATCTTGCGAAATACTATATTCTGCAGAATTTCACCTTTTTACTGAGGCATCATTTCTCAGTTCGCCAGAATTTTAAAATTTGTAAAAAAAATAATAATTGAAAGTGGCCTTTAGTTAAACACATAAATTGCCCTCTTGTTACATTTTTCTGGAAATACATTTATTACTTTCCCATATATCATCAAATAGTCGCCAGCCATTTGAGAGTGCCAAAGAGGCTGTTCGTAGAGGTGAGAATCTTGGGAGGTTCTGACAGAAGTCCCCTTAGCGGATGAACCCAACAAAAATGCCAGTTCCCTGGCTTTATGGTGCTTCAGTACCATGTAATAAAGCCATGGAAAACAGAAAAAATCGCGCTAAAAACTGTACATAAACAAATGTGATGTATCAAAACATCTACACATTCGGATATTAATGAGAAAGTTCTGCATACTATAATATAAGCAGACTGGAACTTAATTCAATGTTCAAAGTAGTTTTCACACATAAAAAGATCCATCGACAAGTTAGGGTTCAGATGTTAGAAGACTCCCAGGTGGTAATGATGAAAACAAAACACTCCGGACAAGGTGTTAAGGAGAACCTCCACCACATATATATGTATGGCCTCTTACCAGATGAAGATAAAAAGACAGCATTCAGATATAAGCATGTATCCTGGAAGGCTTTCACTTGTAATCACCTGGATGTAAGCACTCTCCTCGTATGCCCAAAGACCATAAAGCAGGAAACAACAAGGCTCACATAGTGTGAATCGTTCATTTAATATAAAAAATTAAATAATAGTAATGCACTTACAGACATAGGTCGTTTAAAAACATGGAATAAATGTAGCCGGCCGGCTAACACACACAGCCCGTATCTTCCGGGTATGGATCGTATTACGCGGTGACGTCAGCACGTCTCCTCCCTACGTTTCGTCACAAATGGGACGTGTTCACGGGATACAGGCGGCGTGCTGAATCACCGCATTTGTAGGCGTGACGTGGAGCGCAGCCTCGATGTGAGCTTAACCTAGCTCTCCGCCCGCCATATTGGAAACTGGAAACCAGCTCATCGCATGCGGCGGTGGTTAATCTACCTTTATGCGATATTGCCAGTCTATCAAAAACTCAGCATCATTGTTGAACTATCAAAAGGTAGAATCAGCAATCTGATGCTAAAAATAAACAAAACTATAAACCGAAGATAAAAGTCTAGGAATAACGAGCCTAGCAATCTTTACATGTACAGGAAATTATATGTTATATAGCTCAACTACCGCTAGATGGAGCTCACAACCAGCTTGCTTCTCATTCACAAACAGTGTCATAAAACAAAATATACACAGAGTAACCTTTTTTTTGAAAAAGATATATATGTATAAAGGGACAAAAAATTTATATATATATAATAATAAAAAATAAATAAATAAGTACCAAATATTCAATTAGTACAAATTGTATGTATAGAAATTATATATATAAATTATATAAAAAACATATATATATAGAAACATACAGAAATATACAAAAATAGACCCATAATATATATTCTACACCAACGATAAGTATTAAAAGTGCCAGCCTCATAGTCTTAAATTATCATTTTTATCCAAATCTAGACAAAGGGCCCAACTATTTTGAGTTTATTCCAGAAAATATCTCCATATCTTATTAAGAATTAGCTATAAAGCAGTTTACATCTACTTCAATGTTAAGCCCCAGAGGTGTAAAGCATTTTAATTCATAAGCCCAGGCCATTTCAGACTTGGAAATAGTTCTCACTAAATGGCTACCTCTCCAATGGGGGCTAAATTTGTCTATACCTAAAAATATAGTATTCTTAGGATCCATTTTGTGGGTGATAAGATAGTGTTTAGACACAGAATGTTTGGTGTAGCCCAACCTAATATTTTTAATATGTTCGTTCAAACGAACTTGTAGGGGGCGTTTGGTTCTGCCCACATATTGCAGGCCACATGGACATTGCAACAAATAGACCACCCCCATGGTGGAACATGTGATAAAGGGTTTAATGGGGTAGCTTCTCGATGTCTGTGTAGAGGTAAACGTCGTCGTTCTCCTTGAATTACAACCATTTAATGAACATACTTGGCACCTACCACATTTATAATACCCAGTCAGTCCAGATAAAAATCTAGACTCCATATTGGGGGGTTCATAATGTTAGGGGCTATTTTGTCTTTGAGTGAGGGTGCACCCCTAAAAACAACATGAGGTTTGGTTGGTAGTACACTTCCCAACACCTTGTCGCTTTTTAAAACGTGCCAATGTTTGTTAACAATGTGTTTTATATTGGCATGTTGGCAGGAATAATTGGTAATAAAGGGATTTCGAAATTTATTAGTTGTCCCTCTATCTGTTTTTTCTGTCAATAGATCCACTCTATTGACTTCCCGAACCAAAGCCAAAGTACTAGTCAAAGAGTCCTCGGAATAACCTTTTTCCAAAAATCTTGAAGTGAGGATATCAGCCTGTTCAACAAAGGTTTTATCTTCAGTGCAATTTCGTTTTAGACGCAAATACTGGCTTTTGGGTACTGATTTCAGCCATGAAGAATGATGGCAGCTGGTATTGGGTATAAATGCATTTCTGTCGGTTGTTTTGAAATATGTCGATGTAATAAAACAACCATTTTTAATCGAAATCGTCAAGTCCAAGAAATTGATCTTATCAGGACTCACTTCATAGTTTAAATGTATCCCTCTGTTGTTCATATTGAGGGAAGTCATGAACAAATTTAAGTCCGATGGGGTACCATCCCATAGGAGGAGGATGTCATCTATGTACCTGGCCCACAAATTAATGTGGGGCCTAGTATCAACACAGACGACATCCTCCTCCCATTTGGCCATGAAGAGGTTTGCCAAACTAGGGGCATATTTAGCCCCCATGGCTACCCCCTTATCTTGTCTGAAAAACTTCCCATCAAACCAAAAGAAATTATGCATAGCGGCATATTCTAAAAGTTCCATAATGTAGGAGATCTGTTTACTGGGTAAACCTGAGTCCCTACTCAAAAAATGAGAAACAGCTTCCAAACCTAATTGGTGTGGGATAACGGTATAAAGTGAGGTTACATCTGCAGTTACCAATAATAGGCCTGCAGACGGAGTAATATTATTCAAAGTATTGATGATTTGCCTGCTGTCCTTGACATACGAAGGCATACTCCTAACGAGAGGTTGCAGATAAAAATCTATATACTTGCCCACCCGGGACGTGATGGAATCTATTCCACTAACTATAGGACGTCCCGGGGGGCAAGCAGAATCCTTGTGTACCTTCGGGAGATAATATATAATCGGGATTCTGGGGCATTCAGGAATAAGGAATGCCTTTTCTTTAGTGTTAAGGATCCCAAGGTTAAAACCCTTAGAGACAAGTTTCACCAGCCTCTTTTTATATTTATCATTAGGATTCAGGCGTAAGGGGGTATAGGTATCTGTATCCGACAATAAGCGTTCCATCTCATTCATATAGTCGGCCTTATTGAGGATAACTATGCCCCCCCCTTTATCCGCCGGACGGATGATGATGTCCTTGTTGCTACAAAGA
Organism: Rana kukunoris; assembly: GCA_029574335.1. Lineage (NCBI taxonomy): Eukaryota > Metazoa > Chordata > Amphibia > Anura > Ranidae > Rana > Rana kukunoris. The sequence continues at coordinate 515,948,019 of CM056052.1, forward strand.
GTTTCAATGCCCTTCACTATGATTTGTTTGTTTTTGATTTGTTTAATTTTAATATCATCCAAATCTTTCAGGGCAAGATCCCTAAAGACCTTCAATGAGGGGGCCATGTGTCCGGGAGGGTTATATACAGAGGCATTTGATAGGCCCGAATGTATATAATTCTGTGAGATGGTTTTAGAAGGATTAAAGGGATTGGATATCATATAACGTTGAATATTTAGCTTTCGAACGTATTTCTGTATATCCATATACGTTGAAAATTTATTTAAATTCTTGGGCGGGGCGTATTTCAGCCCTTTGTCCAGAACAGACAATTCGGAGTTAGTAAGGAGGTGGGCACTCAAATTGAAGATACCTGCCCCCGTTACTTTCTCGGTCTTTTGGGACTGAATGCGCCACCCCCCTCTGGTCCCTCTTTTAGTTCTCCCACTCTTTTTATGCCTTGTCCCACTCGGGGAAAACCCCACTGAGGTTGTGGTTGTGAATATCCCTCCAAGTACATATTACTTTGACTCAGGCCATAGCCCGGGGGATATCCTCCACTGGCACCTTGTTGGTTGGCAGAAATTGAGGGGGTCCTATAGTCACTACCTTCAAATGTTGAAATACCACTCAGAGGCAGGAAGCTATTTTGCGTCAAGACACTATAGTCGACATCATAGTCACCTTCATAGTGAACTATGCCCGTATCTGGGGGCTGTAGGGGTACATTATGAAAAGGGACTCTGGTAGGTAAAGACCCAGAATGTTGGTATTGCTGTCCTCCAAAATTATTTGGAAAGTTTATATTATGTGAGGGTGCTGGGCGAAACTGGCCACCCCGCCCACGTGTCCCAGACGCCCCTGAAACCCCAAAATTGGGAAGTCCCCCACCTTGCGGGTGAAAATTCTGAGAGGGTAAGTTCATACCTCCCCTAGAGCCACCCCTACCTCTCCCTGAGTAGTTAGAATGCAAGGTGGAAGGCCGTTTACTCGTCTTAGGGGTACCAATGTTTTTAGGGCGTACCTGAGTATTGATGATTGGAGCAGGGAGATGGGAAGTGTTGGTAGCATTAATATTGGTAGCACCCATAGTGGGAGTAGTGGTGTCCATAGAGTGGTTATTTCTACCTTGTTCTTCTGCTAAAAGCTTTTGTTGCCAATCAAAAATACAATGGGACTGATAGTCATTCACATCCCTGTTGTATTTCTTTTTCTTTTTGTTTTTCTGTTCCCTCTCCTCTTTTTCTAATACTTTGAGAAGATTTTTAGATCTCTCTGTGTATTCGTCACTGGTCATGAATGGATTCAGTTTTTCTTGGATCAACTTAATTTCCTCATCCAATCTAATTAATTTTGTGGCTTTACGCTCACCCAAAAATTTGAGTAGGCTCAAGCCCGCCTCATTGAAAAACTTGTACCAGCCATCAAGATCAGTGTCACCCTTTTGAGGGCTAATCTCCCAACGGAGACTGCGGGGTACCATTTGTTGTTTTAAATAAGTGTCCAAAAAAACAATGTCCCATTGAGTGTGTAATTCAGAGATAGTAAGATTTTTCAATCTAGTAAAGAGACCTCCCAAGTCTCCATCACCATTTTTAAAAGTCTCAAACACCCCCTCTGTATTTACTACACGAGAAGCTCTGAATTCAAAAATATCCATCACAAAGATGTGAAATATCAAGGATGGATACTAGAGAATACAAACAGCAGCTATAATCAGTATAAGCACAAACAGTAAAGGTAAAAATATAGCGCTCGTTCAAAAAACATAAATATGTAAAGCAGCAATAAAAAAGGTGTTAGACTATACCAAGGCAATATGTAAAACAGAAAAAATTGCGCTAAAAACTGTACATAAACAAATGTGATGTATCAAAACATCTACACATTCGGATATTAATGAGAAAGTTCTGCATACTATAATATAAGCAGACTGGAACTTAATTCAATGTTCAAAGTAGTTTTCACACATAAAAAGATCCATCGACAAGTTAAGGTTCAGATGTTAGAAGACTCCCAGGTGGTAATGATGAAAACAAAACACTCCGGACAAGGTGTTAAGGAGAACCTCCACCACATATATATGTATGGCCTCTTACCAGATGAAGATAAAAAGACAGCATTCAGATATAAGCATGTATCCTGGAAGGCTTTCACTTGTAATCACCTGGATGTAAGCACTCTCCTCGTATGCCCAAAGACCATAAAGCAGGAAACAACAAGGCTCACATAGTGTGAATCGTTCATTTAATATAAAAAATAAAATAATAGTAATGCACTTACAGACATAGGTCGTTTAAAAACATGGAATAAATGTAGCCGGCCGGCTAACACACACAGCCCGTATCTTCCGGGTATGGATCGTATTACGCGGTGACGTCAGCACGTCTCCTCCCTACGTTTCGTCACAAATGGGACGTGTTCACGGGATACAGGCGGCGTGCTGAATCACCGCATTTGTAGGCGTGACGTGGAGCGCAGCCTCGATGTGAGCTTAACCTAGCTCTCCGCCCGCCATATTGGAAACTGGAAACCAGCTCATCGCATGCGGCGGTGGTTAATCTACCTTTATGCGATATTGCCAGTCTATCAAAAACTCAGCATCATTGTTGAACTATCAAAAGGTAGAATCAGCAATCTGATGCTAAAAATAAACAAAACTATAAACCGAAGATAAAAGTCTAGGAATAACGAGCCTAGCAATCTTTACATGTACAGGAAATTATATGTTATATAGCTCAACTACCGCTAGATGGAGCTCACAACCAGCTTGCTTCTCATTCACAAACAGTGTCATAAAACAAAATATACACAGAGTAACCTTTTTTTTGAAAAAGATATATATGTATAAAGGGACAAAAAATTTATATATATATAATAATAAAAAATAAATAAATAAGTACCAAATATTCAATTAGTACAAATTGTATGTATAGAAATTATATATATAAATTATATAAAAAACATATATATATAGAAACATACAGAAATATACAAAAATAGACCCATAATATATATTCTACACCAACGATAAGTATTAAAAGTGCCAGCCTCATAGTCTTAAATTATCATTTTTATCCAAATCTAGACAAAGGGCCCAACTATTTTGAGATTATTCCAGAAAATATCTCCATATCTTATTAAGAATTAGCTATAAAGCAGTTTACATCTACTTCAATGTTAAGCCCCAGAGGTGTAAAGCATTTTAATTCATAAGCCCAGGCCATTTCAGACTTGGAAATAGTTCTCACTAAATGGCTACCTCTCCAATGGGGGCTAAATTTGTCTATACCTAAAAATATAGTATTCTTAGGATCCATTTTGTGGGTGATAAGATAGTGTTTAGACACAGAATGTTTGGTGTAGCCCAACCTAATATTTTTAATATGTTCGTTCAAACGAACTTGTAGGGGGCGTTTGGTTCTGCCCACATATTGCAGGCCACATGGACATTGCAACAAATAGACCACCCCCATGGTGGAACATGTGATAAAGGGTTTAATGGGGTAGCTTCTCGATGTCTGTGTAGAGGTAAATCAGTACCCAAAAGCCAGTATTTGCGTCTAAAACGAAATTGCACTGAAGATAAAACCTTTGTTGAACAGGCTGATATCCTCACTTCAAGATTTTTGGAAAAAGGTTATTCCGAGGACTCTTTGACTAGTACTTTGGCTTTGGTTCGGGAAGTCAATAGAGTGGATCTATTGACAGAAAAAACAGATAGAGGGACAACTAATAAATTTCGAAATCCCTTTATTACCAATTATTCCTGCCAACATGCCAATATAAAACACATTGTTAACAAACATTGGCACGTTTTAAAAAGCGACAAGGTGTTGGGAAGTGTACTACCAACCAAACCTCATGTTGTTTTTAGGGGTGCACCCTCACTCAAAGACAAAATAGCCCCTAACATTATGAACCCCCCCAATATGGAGTCTAGATTTTTATCTGGACTGACTGGGTATTATAAATGTGGTAGGTGCCAAGTATGTTCATTAAATGGTTGTAATTCAAGGAGAACGACGACGTTTACCTCTACACAGACATCGAGAAGCTACCCCATTAAACCCTTTATCACATGTTCCACCATAGGGGTGGTCTATTTGTTGCAATGTCCATGTGGCCTGCAATATGTGGGCAGAACCAAACGCCCCCTACAAGTTCGTTTGAACGAACATATTAAAAATATTAGGTTGGGCTACACCAAACATTCTGTGTCTAAACACTATCTTATCACCCACAAAATGGATCCTAAGAATACTATATTTTTAGGTATAGACAAATTTAGCCCCCATTGGAGAGGTAGCCATTTAGTGAGAACTATTTCCAAGTCTGAAATGGCCTGGGCTTATGAATTAAAATGCTTTACACCTCTGGGGCTTAACATTGAAGTAGATGTAAACTGCTTTATAGCTAATTCTTAATAAGATATGGAGATATTTTCTGGAATAATCTCAAAATAGTTGGGCCCTTTGTCTAGATTTGGATAAAAATGATAATTTAAGACTATGAGGCTGGCACTTTTAATACTTATCGTTGGTGTAGAATATATATTATGGGTCTATTTTTGTATATTTCTGTATGTTTCTATATATATATGTTTTTTATATAATTTATATATATAATTTCTATACATACAATTTGTACTAATTGAATATTTGGTACTTATTTATTTATTTTTTATTATTATATATATATAATTTTTTTGTCCCTTTATACATATATATCTTTTTCAAAAAAAAGGTTACTCTGTGTATATTTTGTTTTATGACACTGTTTGTGAATGAGAAGCAAGCTGGTTGTGAGCTCCATCTAGCGGTAGTTGAGCTATATAACATATAATTTCCTGTACATGTAAAGATTGCTAGGCTCGTTATTCCTAGACTTTTATCTTCGGTTTATAGTTTTGTTTATTTTTAGCATCAGATTGCTGATTCTACCTTTTGATAGTTCAACAATGATGCTGAGTTTTTGATAGACTGGCAATATCGCATAAAGGTAGATTAACCACCGCCGCATGCGATGAGCTGGTTTCCAGTTTCCAATATGGCGGGCGGAGAGCTAGGTTAAGCTCACATCGAGGCTGCGCTCCACGTCACGCCTACAAATGCGGTGATTCAGCACGCCGCCTGTATCCCGTGAACACGTCCCATTTGTGACGAAACGTAGGGAGGAGACGTGCTGACGTCACCGCGTAATACGATCCATACCCGGAAGATACGGGCTGTGTGTGTTAGCCGGCCGGCTACATTTATTCCATGTTTTTAAACGACCTATGTCTGTAAGTGCATTACTATTATTTTATTTTTTATATTAAATGAACGATTCACACTATGTGAGCCTTGTTGTTTCCTGCTTTATGGTCTTTGGGCATACGAGGAGAGTGCTTACATCCAGGTGATTACAAGTGAAAGCCTTCCAGGATACATGCTTATATCTGAATGCTGTCTTTTTATCTTCATCTGGTAAGAGGCCATACATATATATGTGGTGGAGGTTCTCCTTAACACCTTGTCCAGAGTGTTTTGTTTTCATCATTACCACCTGGGAGTCTTCTAACATCTGAACCTTAACTTGTCGATGGATCTTTTTATGTGTGAAAACTACTTTGAACATTGAATTAAGTTCCAGTCTGCTTATATTATAGTATGCAGAACTTTCTCATTAATATCCGAATGTGTAGATGTTTTGATACATCACATTTGTTTATGTACAGTTTTTAGCGCGATTTTTTCTGTTTTACATATTGCCTTGGTGTAGTCTAACACCTTTTTTATTGCTGCTTTACATATTTATGTTTTTTGAACGAGCGCTATATTTTTACCTTTACTAATAAAGCCATGGAGGCTACGTTCTAATCTGCATACTTTGTTCCAGGTTAGTAACTTAAAGGGGTTGTAAAGGTTCGTTTTTATTTTCCAAATAGCTTCCTTTAACCACTTCAGCCCTGGACCATATTGCTGGTCAAAGACCTTGCCACTTTTTGCGATTCGGCACTGCGTCACTTTAACTGACAATTGCGCGGTCGTGCGACGTGGCTCCCAAACAAAATTGGCGTCCTTTTTTTTTCCCCCACAAATGGAGCTTTCTTTTGGTGGTATTTGATCACCTCGGCTGTTTTTATTTTTTGCGCTATAAACAAAAATAGAGCGACAATTTAAAAAACATTTTTTTTTTTACTTTTTACCATAATAAAATATTTCCCAAAAAATATATATAAAAAAAATCAATTTTCCCTCAGTTTAGGCCGATGCGTATTCTTCTACATATTTTTGGTAAAAAAAAATCGCAATAAGCGTTGGATTGGTTTGCGCAAAAGTTATAGCGTTTACAAAATAGGGGGTAGTTTTATGCCCGTTTTATTATTATTTTTTTTACTATTAATGGCGGCGATCAGCAATTTTTAATTTTTTTCAGTACTGCAACATTATGGCGGACACTTTTGACACATTTTTGGGACCATTGGCATTTTTATAGCGATCAGTGCTATAAAAATGCATTGATTACTATAAAAATGTCACTGGCAGAAAAGGGGTTAACACTAGGGGGTGTGAAAGGGGTTAAGTATGTTCCCTGGGTGTGTTCTGACTGTAGGGGGGGTGGCCTCACTAGGGGAAATGACTGATTGCTGTTCATACATTGTATGAACAGACGATCGGGCATTTCTCCCCTGACCGAACCGGGAGCTGTGTGTTTACACACTCAGCTCCCAGTTCTCACTCTGTAACGAGCAATTGCGGGTGCCCGGCAGCGATCGCGGCCGCCGGGCACACGCACGGGAGTCAGGGACGAGCGGATGGCGCGCGCCCCTATTGGCTGCTGGGCCGCGCGCCCCTATTGGCTGCTGGGCGAGGTGACTTATAGATAGGTGCTCTCGCCCAGCAGAGCCGACCTGCCACCTTAAAACTGCGGCAGCTGGTCGGCAAGCAGTTAAGCTAGTGCATTGTTGGTTCACTTACCTTTTCCTTCCATTTCCCTTCTAAATGTTTTTCTTTGTCTGAATTTCTCACTTCCTGTTTCTCCTCGGTAAACTTGCCACCATCTGAGTGGTGTTTAGTCAGCCAGAACAGCTTACTGAGGAGGAACAGGGAGTGAGAAATTCAGACAAAGTAAAAAAACATTTAGAAGGGAAATCAAAGGAAAGGGTAAGTGAACCAACAATGCACTAGCTTAAAGGAATCTATTTAGAAGATAAAAACAAACCTTTACAACCCCTTTAAGTATGGAAAACCTGAGTCTACATGACAGCCAGGAAACTAGTATTTTTTTTGCAGAAAATCAGTGTTGTATCCTCCATACTTCTTGAGCTTCCTTTTCCTTCTCAAGTCTGTTAATTATTTAAATCTGTATCAGTATTTAAATAAAAACCAGTCTTTCCAATCACAAGTAATGGTGAAAAACAAGAAGGGGGGAAGGGACCAAGGTTAGGGGAAAGGAAGGGGAAGGGTAGCGGTCTCAGGGGAGATCAAAGAAAAAAAGGGGTTACTAATGGCAATAGTGTAAATGATCTGAAATCATATTTGATACAAAAAAAATCTTTTATTAATATTAAGGTATCAGGACATAATTAGTACAAAAAGGGGAAGAGGGAAATTAAGTCTTTAAAAAGACATATAGAATTACTGAAATTTATTTCTGACCATGAACATTAATTTACAAACAAGACGCACAAATAACAACACAAAGACACAACACTAGTCCGGACCAAAAGAGCTCTGTTATCAGTATCACAAGATTATTCTCAACAATGGAGGATTCAATTTCGATGGGTTTGATAATATAAATAATAAGAGTATGATCAGGGAAAACAATGTATCACCTGACTTCCAGTCGAATAGTACCGAATTGGTATAGTATCTGGTAACAGAGCTCTATGTGTAAAGAGAGAGATATAGAGAGGTGCAAAGGTATTAATTGTCCTGCTGCAGCAAGGTGGAGGTTCTTGGCAATTCGGAATCACTTATAACTTGGGTCCATAGTAAATTATTGGGCCCATATATAAGTAATAATTGATTTCTATATAGTCCAAACAATAGAGCAATATAAATACTGAGATATTGTGGAGAGATGCCTAATTATTAGAACCAATCCTCAGGGTTATGTAACACGTCCAGGAAGAAGCTACGCCATTGTGTACGGCGAAACGCGTCGATGTCATCACCCGACGCTAGTCACGTGACATCGTGATCAAACGTACACGAGAGAGATACACGAAAGGACGGAGATGTTTGAGCGTGAACCGCAATCGGTCCCCGATCAAGGAATTCCATTCCATGGATAACCACGTCCGCTACATACATCCTACAACAGATGGATGATATCCGGATTGAGCACCAACGCTATTGGCACTTTACATTGCAGCCGAGCACCATGTCATGCACATGACACAGGTCTGTACAACCATAGAAAGTAATGATCGACAGCAACATACAATCCAGCCTTGGATCAACATCAACCTCCATTTGGTAATGTACAGAGACCTTACAATGTATGACTTTATGATGCTGTGTTGACTATTGTATGTCACCCTTATGTTGATCAACAGCACGTTGCCAACATATTTTGCAAATCAGTGCTTCAACGGCTATATGTGTGCTCAGGATAACGGGACATTCCACTGCTTCACACTGTGAGCACATTCTTTGATTTATATCATGCTCTCATCTCTCAAAGTTATAACCTAACATAACCCTGAGGATTGGTTCTAATAATTAGGCATCTCTCCACAATATCTCAGTATTTATATTGCTCTATTGTTTGGACTATATAGAAATCAATTATTACTTATATATGGGCCCAATAATTTACTATGGACCCAAGTTATAAGTGATTCCGAATTGCCAAGAACCTCCACCTTGCTGCAGCAGGACAATTAATACCTTTGCACCTCTCTATATCTCTCTCTTTACACATAGAGCTCTGTTACCAGATACTATACCAATTCGGTACTATTCGACTGGAAGTCAGGTGATACATTGTTTTCCCTGATCATACTCTTATTATTTATATTATCAAACCCATCGAAATTGAATCCTCCATTGTTGAGAATAATCTTGTGATACTGATAACAGAGCTCTTTTGGTCCGGACTAGTGTTGTGTCTTTGTGTTGTTAATTGTGCGTCTTGTTTGTAAATTAATGTTCATGGTCAGAAATAAATTTCAGTAATTCTATATGTCTTTTTAAAGACTTAATTTCCCTCTTCCCCTTTTTGTACTAATTATGTCCTGATACCTTAATATTAATAAAAGATTCTTTTTTTGTATCAAATATGATTTCAGATCATTTACACTATTGCCATTAGTAACCCCTTTTTTTCTTTGATCTACCCTTCCCCGTCCTTTCCCCTAACCTTGGTCCCTTCCCCTCTTCTTGTTTTTCACCATTTATTACCAATGATACATAGGTTACGGCAATACAATCATCATTTGATGATAGGTCTGAGGTAGTAGCAAATATTCATGCTCCTACTAATAGTTAAAACTTGCGATTTCCCTTTTCCCACCTACCCCTTTTTAACTAAATCTTTCCAATCACAAGTCATCAGTGAGAACACTGGCCCAAAGCACAAACTAATCAATAGTCTGCTGTGAATCATAAATTAATATCCTTTTTCTTTTTACATCATTAACTTGTTTTCGGTTTCACCCTGTTTTAGTAAAGTGTTCCAGTTTTGACCAGCCCTGTAAAGACCTGTATAAAATAAGCCATTGTTTAATCCCCGCTTGAAAATACTGTACTTATTTATTTTTTTACCTCCCTGGTATTAAAGTCCTTTTTTTTTATTTATTTTTTTATATATATATAGTTTAATAGTTGACCTTTCTGGCTTTGGGAAATGTCTCTTGTGTGAGCAAGTATGACCATATCTTCATTCTGATCTGATAGAATTCAATAAATTCTTACCTCTCAGGACTCATAATTTACTTTTTTTTTTGTGTGTTCTTTCTATAGTGTGAAATATATACTGACTAAGCCGGTGATGCCCTTGATGTGCAGCTTTGTCCTTGAGTACACCGTATGACCAAATGTTTGTGGACACCTGAGATGCTCTTGCTGACCACTTACCCCACATCTGCGCCTGGGGCTTCCCTGTTCTGTGCTGAGAGCGTGCTCCCAGTACACTTACCAAGCTGTCACTAATCATTTTACCGCTGTGACAGCCAATCAGCGTCGCATGACCAGGAACTTGGCCTCTGCTGTTCAAAACCCCTTTCTTCCAGCAGTAAGGGGTTAATATTGAGTTGGGGTCACATATAATTGCCCCTGCTTCTCTGGGATGGCTTTTCACAATATTTTGGAGTGTCTCTCAACCACTTAAAGGGGTTGTAAAGGTAAAAGTTTTTTTTACCTTAATGCATCCTATGCATTAAGGTAAAAAAACATCTCACAGCACCGCCCCCGAGTCCCCGTTTTACTTACCTTACCATTCGAAACTCCCGGGCGCGTCCACGTCATCCTCTTCGGTTCCCAGCCTGGCCGTTGATTGGCTAGGCTGGGCGGATTGGTAGCAGCGCAGCCATTGGCTGGCGCTGCTGTCAATCACAGCGGATGACGGGGCTGGGCCGAGTGATACAGTTGGCGGCTATGGCCGCCGCTGTATCACGGGAGCGCGCTCGCAAAAGCTTTCCACCGTGCGAGCGCCCTCGCATGAAGATGGAAAGCTTTTGCAAGGAGGAGCCTAGACAGCCGCCGAGGGACCCCAGTAGACAGCTTTCCGGGCCACTCTGTGCAAAACGACCTGCACAGTGGAGATAAGTATCACATGTTATTAAACTCTAAAGACTTTAGTGTCCCTTTTAAGAACCACGGTTGCCCTGGAGGGCATGTAGGCAGCCAGGGAGGGACGTGGGGATGCTCCTCCTCCACCTGCTACCCCCCCCCCCCCCACCTGTGCATTTTTATTGTTTTAAAATTTGTTTCTTGGATTTTTATGGATATTGAAGATTTCAACGCAAGATTTACTATCTGCCTATGTTGTGCCTGGGTGAATGTCCTGTCTAATGTCATTTCCCACTTCCTTATATATGGAGGGACATAATCCTCCTCGGGGGCAACCAGTAGTGCATACATTTGCGAGATTAAGTAAGAGAAAGACCCCGTCCCCTCACATAGTTGTTCTAAGGGTGTCAATGTTCATTGAAATCTGTCCGGAAGTGGGAGAGTGTTAAGGAAATGTCGCAACTGAGCTCCACTCCAGAAATCAAGACCGAAATGGTCGCTGGATGAGGTTAGCTCAGGTAATGAGGGCCATGTCCCGGGCGCTGTTTGTATAAAATGCGAGGCCTGAAAACACTGTGAGTGTGAGAGCTTTCTGAAAGGTCCCTCCTGTAGTCCCAGAGGGAAAGGAGGATTCCCTACAATAGGGTACAGGGAGGAGTTGACAGATGACAATGAAATGGTGGAGAATATTCGCGAACAATTACGCAGGGTAGGGCCCAGGGTTGGGTGCTTTTTAAGAGCTGAACTCATGTCTCCAAAGCACCAAACCGCACAACGCAATGGGACCTCACACTGTGCTTGCTCAATCTTTGGCCATATTTTAGAATATTTGCATGTCTACACCAGTCTACTAGTCGTGCCATATGAGCCGCCGGATAGTATTTCTGCATATCTGGTACCACTACCCCTCCATATTGTGCCCGGAGTTGTACTTTAAGAAAAAGTTACATTTGCCTGTGTAGCAGGAAGAAAAAAAATTATCAATATATTTCTGTTGTGAGCTAACAAACCAAGTGAAATGGGGTGGATTGAATTAGGAATCAAGGTGCATTGTGACTAATGGCTATAATGTTGTGCAGAACTTAGAGGCAGGACATCATTTGAGACGGGCTTTATTTCCTGCTCCAGGCTAAAATCTTTATGGAACCATTTATTACTGAATTCTGGTTTTAAAATTGACGTCATCCAATCTAGTATGATTTTCATTTTATATACTTTCATATTCTAAGCTGAATATCAATGTAATAGAAAAAATGGAGGGGTTTATTACCTATATTATCTGGGTGGGATTGGTGGTCTCCCTTGCAACAACTGACCCAATGATATATTGTCCATCTCTTACCCCTGAGAGATTTTACAGAATTTGCTGACTGACATCTGATAAATGTATTGGGTACCTAAAGTTTGGGATTGCTAGACTGTCCAGTCCTAGGTAATTTTATTTGTTCTCCCTGTGTGGGTTTCCTCCGGGTACTCCTCTTTCCTCCCAAAAGGCCAAAGACATGCTGGTAAGAAAATTGCCTCCTGTCTACATTTGAAGGCAGAAAAGGAAAACACAAAGGCGCCACTCTAAGTGTAATAAGTAGCGTAACATTTATTGGATAAAAACAGCAGCAAGCTTACTCGCAAGCGTTGGTGAGATTAGGCATGTACCACTAAAGAAACATCCCCGGCTGTCACTGTATGCGGCTGTGTTGTGGAGCGGTTGGTGGCGGTGGATCCTGTCACTTCCTCTGTCTCTGACACACTGGGAGCCGAGCTGTGATGTCAATGCTGGATGCGATGAATGGCAATACTTCCGGGTGATGTGGGGGAGCCAGCAGGCGACGCTTTTGCAGAGCATGCGCTCTTTTCTCAAGAGGCTTGAGAAAAGAGCGCATGCTCCGCAAACGCGTTGCCTACTGGCCTCCCCACATCACCCGGAAGTATTGCCATCCATCTGACTCGCCTACTGGCTCCCCCACATCACCCGGAAGTATCGCCATCCATCTGATCCAGCCTCCTTACCGGAATTGACGTCGCAGCTCGGCTCCTAGTGTGTCAGAGACAGGAAGTGACAGGATCCACCGCCGCCAACCGCTCCACAACACAGCCGCATACAGTGACAGCCGGGGACATTTCTTTGGTGATACATGCCTAATCTCACCAACGCTTGCGAGTAAGCTTGCTGCTGTTTTTAGCCAATAAATGTTACACTACTTATTACACTTGGAGTGGCGCCATTGTGTTTTCCTCTTCTGCCTTCAGATTCGCTTCCAATCTTCACTCGGCTGCCTGCAAGTGTTTTATTACGAACTCAAAGGACTATATCAACAGTCTAAAGCTCTCATGAGCTCACCTGTTTTTATTTGTTTTAGCTGCATTTCCATTACTCTCTCTTATGTGTCCTGTCTACATTTGCCCTAGTATGTGTATGAATGTGAGTTAGGGACTTTAGATTGTAAGCTCCTTGAGGGCAGGGACTGATGTGAATGTACATTATACAGTATCTCACAAAAGTGAGTTCACCCCACATTTTTGTAAATATTTTATTATATGTGACAACACTGAGAAAATTACACTTTGATACAATGTAAAGTAGTGAGTGTACAGCTTATATAAAAGTGTAAATGTGCAGCCCCCTAAAAATAACTCAACGCACAGCCACCCCTAAGTGAAAATGTCCAAATTAGGCCCAATTAGCCATTTTCCTCCCCGATGTCATATGACCTATTAGTGTTACAAGTTCTCAGGTGTGAATGGGAAGCAGGTGTGTTAAATTTGATGTCATCGCTCTCACTCTCTCATACTGGCCACTGGAAGTTCAACATGGCACCTCATGGCAAGGAACTCTCTGAGGATCTGAAAAAAAAAAAAATTTGCTCTACATAAAGATGGCCTAAGCCATGGGTCTTCAAACTACGGCCCTCCAGTTGTTCAGGAACTACAATTCCCATCATGTCTAGTCATGTCTGTGAATGTCAGTGTGTTACAATGCCTCATGGGATGTGTAGTTCTACAACATCTGGAGGGCCGTAGTTTGAGGATCCCTGGCCTAAGCTATAAGAAGATTGCCAAGACCCCGAAACTGAGCTGCAGCACGGTGGCGAAGACCATACAGCTGTTTAACAGGACATGTTCCACTCAGAACAGGCCTCGCTATGGTTGACCAAAGAGGTTCAGTGGATTCTGTCTTTAGACGTCTGCCCTTTTGAAGAAATGTTACATTGTAACAAATGTTTTCACTGAACTAGGGGTTCTATCCCATTTAATTTTGGACATCCTTCATGAATTAATTAATGAAACTAAACCAAAACTCATGAACAGATGCAGTACAGCGAGTCAGTTGTCTCCCTAGGACAGGAAGGGTGTTACTGGCAGGATCACCAGGTAAAAATAATCAAAAGAATTCTAAAAAAATACTAATCCAATCACTACATCTAAGCACAGGTAAGCTGCAATGTATATAACTTTTTGTGGGATTTAGATGGGTTTAACGTTTGTAAAAATCGTAAATGTGCTTGAACACTTGCAATACATGGTGCGATTCTACTTTGGCTAATATAAAGGACAATGAAAATATACATCGAATACATCGAATGTCATAGAAGCAGATCGAAGGCAAAACTACAAAATATATGAACTTGTTGTTCAAGATTTCCCCCTTGGATTAAATGGATTGGTTCCTCTGTAGTTCTAAATCACAGATCCTTTTTGGGAAGGTGTGTGTGTGTGTGTGTATATATATATATATATATATATATTTAGGGCTGTGTGTGTATGTATATATATATATATATATATATATATATTTAGGGCTGTGGAAATTAAAGATTAATTCCTTGATTAATCGTTAATTCTTTTGATCGGTACTAGTGGTGCAACGGATCGTAAATGACATTTTCTAAATCTTTTCATATAGCCGATTCTGAATTTTCGTAAGAAAATTCCCGAAGTGACAAATTTTTAAATTTTTCTCCTATGGGAACAGAACGAATGATTTTCGTTTAAATAATGTGTACCGTTTTCGTACAAGAAAAATCTGAAAAGACTGCGCATGATCAGAAACGATAAACAACAAAAAAAAACTTTGACGTTCGAAAATATTCGTAAGAATTTCCGTACAAATTTTCTTCATCAGTTCCGATTTTCTGCAAAATATCGAGATAAATTGAACGACGTTGCCCGATTTTTATTTTTTATCGTGTGTACACCACTTTAGGCTCCATTTGCACTTGTGATTAGGGCCATGCTGTGAATACTGGCTGCAAGAATCACAGGCATCCTGTGACCAGAATGCCAGGTGTTTGCCAACAGCCGCTCGGCCTGTACAAAGCAATGACAGGCAGACGTAGCTGTCTGTGGCTGTCGGCACATCCAGCGATTAGCTATGGTTAGGGACAAATGTTCATTCATGGATACAAGTCTGTCTGTGTCCAGACCATCTATTCCTAACCAAAGGGAATAAGTGGATGTCTGATTACATCTGAACAGCCACGGACAGCTGTGGCTGCACCTATCATTCTGACTGCAGGAATTCTCTTAGTATTGTGGACGGAATTTATACTGTAGCCCTAATTACCAGTGTGAATGGGGCCTTAGGCACCATCTGTAATTTTCACTAAGCATTCTGGATACCTGGTGTCCCAGATCTGTCTAGACCTGTAAAGCTAGTCATTCCAGAAGGACAAAATTATTTTACATTTTTTACAGTAACAAAAATTGTTTGAAAAAAAAAAACAACACACATGACAGTATCACTGTCAAAAATGGCCAAAGCTCATCAGCTCATGATCATAAATGAGTTTCACAAAATCAACAATAGTGGTCAATACTGCCATCTACAGGACATTTTAAGAACTGTGTGTTTAAAAATACTTTGTTTTGTAGAGCATTGTAGGTATAAAGCTCCATTCACACCTAGGCGTTTTGTCGCCCGACGCTGTAGCAGCCTGAAATACGCTGGAGGGGCGAATTTACATTGTCGGCTATGGAGATGGTTCACATCTCTACGCCGTATGCCTGAAAGTTGAAACAAGTCCCGGACCCTTTTTTTCAGGCGTCTTCGGCGTTCGGGCATAGCCGACAATGTAAAAATTACCCCTCCAGCAAAAAACAAGGCGCGTTTTTTCGCCGCAAATCGCGGGGACAAAACGCCTATTTCATGTCGCCGCAATACGCCGCATACCACCTACGCCTAGGTGTGAATGCAGCTTAAGAGTGGTGCAATTTTTATTTATTTTTTTGCTTAATAAAAATACAGTTTTTCCTTTTTTATATTGCTCATGTTTGCACTGCTCGCTCCAGCAACAGCAATGTAACATCCCAATATAACTGTACTGGCTATGACAAAGTGTGCCATAGTTTGCAGGAAAGGGTGGCAACGCCATAGATTCATTGATTTATCGATGTCAGCCTGAAATAGAAAGTGGCCGATGTTATTCAAATTAAAAATATGGGCAAAATAAAACTATAATATAGTGACAGACATTCATATACATATGTTTTTATTACCTGTTGATCCTGCCAGTAGATCCATTATTTTCTCACTTCCTACCAGGTGACATTGCTGTGTGTATTGCAGTGAAAATTGTTACCCTGTGGACAGGATATTGTTAGTTGGCCATGTAGTTTTAAACAGACTTTACATAAGAAACAAAACAACTCCAGCTAACATTTTAAAAGCAACATTCCTTTTTTTGGGGGGGGGGTTAAACCTTGTCAATAGAAGATGACCGCTGTAAGCTGCTAGTTCCAGACAGTATTTATATATCATTTTTTTATTTTGCCCCCTATTTCCATTTTAAAGGATAAGTTCACCTTTCTAAAATATATATATATATATTTTTTTTTTTCAGGTGAAAATGTGCATTTTTTCTTTTTATTAATTTATTTTTATTTTTTAGGAGCCTGTGAAAGCACACACGATCAGCAGATGCCATCTGGGCTACTGTAAACTGTCAGTGTATCTGTCTGCTTGTACCTCATAATGGGCAGGCAGTTACACAATAACAGGAAAACTCAATTCACTACCTAGAGCGCTCATCTGCAAAGGCTGACGGTACTTGTAGTTCATTCATTCACAGGGAGCTGTGAATGAATGATGCAGACACGTGGGTGGAGATCTGCACAGCTACGTGCTTTTCAAATTGTGACAGCGGGTATCAGGAGAAGCTCCTGGGCCTGCTATTATGGGGAGGGGGGGGGAGAAGGGCTGCCATCAGGGGGGTACAGGCACTATACCTGTAAGGGGCCCAGAGGTCCCCAGGTCCCTTTTTCTTCTTATTATTTTTTTTTATTAAAGGGCCCCCCTTTTTTTTGTAAAAAAAAGTTGTATTTTCATATATATATACATTTTTTTTTTAATAAAGGGCCCAGAGGTCCCCCCAGGTAGCTACCCCCTTTTTTTCTTTATATATTTAAAAAAAATTGTAAGGGGCCCAGAGGTCCCCAGGGCAACCCCCCCCCCCCAATTTGTGGCAGCCGCTTCTCAATTCACAGCCCCCCGCATCTAAATGTTCTCAATTAGCGGCAGCACCCCCCTGCTTCTTGATTCGTGGCAGCCTCCCCTTCTCAATTTGAGGCGGCAACACCCCCCCCCCCCCCGGTTCTCTGCTCCCCGCAGCCACCTTTAATCACTTACCTGAGCCCAATCTTGATCCAATGGTGTGCCTGTATTCAAAACAGATAAAACTTGTGAAGAGGGAGCAGAGCCATCTATGGATGCACAATTGGCTCCCGCTACTGTCAATCGCAGCCAAGAGAGAGGTGGGGCCATCCATAATTATTAATTAATTGAATTGTGAGTTACAAAGTCAGAATCCTGAGATTACAAGTTTGGGCGATGGTAAATCAAAGTCCGCATTTCTGAGCTTCCAAGTTTTAGCCATGCTACATCAAGCCCGCGGGCTGGACTTTGGACATGCCTGCACTAGAGGGTAAATAGCTCTTGATGTGTAAGTAGGCTGGGCATACCTGCACCATAGGATGAATGCCAACACACCCTGCAAGTGCTGAAGTTCTGCTTTAACAGTGTGCAGCATTGTTAATGTTGGCTTAGTATCTCAACGGGTCCTGATGCTCCAACAACTATAGGATGGGCAGATATCACCCTACTAATATTATCAGAGAGCTACCTGCTCCCCCTCCCCCACACATATACACAAAGCTCTGTCACTATTGTAAACAACTTGCAACTTTCATCCTGTTGGGAGAATTACATTAGCAGACAATGATCTTTTTTATGCTAATGAATTCCTTCTCATGCAAATTGCATCAGTTGTTAACATGAATATCCAGTTCAGTTGTGTGGTGTTGTAAGCCCCAATGACAGACGAGCATCCAGGCACCAACAGTGGATCGGACATTCCTAATGTTTCTTGACCAACCATCAATATTTAGTCAGTGGAGATGGGTCGGTAACACTGTCAGTTCTTATAGAATTATAGGAACAATATATTGATACTCTGTTAGCTGGTGGTATGTGCATTGGACTTGTGCACATGAGACTGCCAATGAAAAGGGAAATGGCAGTTGGTGAAGCTTAGTTATGAAGTCAGGCCCTGGTAATGATGTAAAATTAAACCACACACTTTCACAAAGAAGAAGCTTGTCTGCCTAATTCAGGTAATAACAGCTAAATTGCAATCCTGTATGGAGGCAGGTGTTTACTTTCTTTAGTGCAGGTGGTGCCCTTCGCCAGCGGCACTGCAGTTGGAGAGGAAGTTGAGAGGAACATGGTTCTTTATGGTTTCCTGGGCTCACTGGGGAAGCTATCACATTGGAATGCTGTCACACCATGTGGCTCCAGCAGCCATCTTGTGTCAGGCAGAGCCTTTTTCTTTTTTTAAAACCCTGGCTCCCAGGTTTGGCACACGTTTTGTGAGTGGGTAGAGTAGGGACAAAACTAGCCGCAGTGAAATGTTCCTGATAAGAAGGAAAAGCATAGGGCTCGCAACTTCCCTGGACAGTTTGGCTGAATCCTGCTCTCTACACGCTGTTGGAGTGTTGTGAACCATCTTTGCATTATCTCAATACAAGTTCCTTCATGGCCGTGGGACTGTGTGTTTTTATGCCGCCTACTCACTCCCAGTGTCAGGCTCCACCCCTACATGTTTTGTCTGTTCTGACTTCATCAGAACTTTACCCACATTCACAGCCCACTGCAGAAATTTGGAAATCCCAAGGCTGATGGTACTCTCATGCATGAGAGTGATGCAATCCCTGTCCAACACCTGAAAGTGGATGCTTGAAGATGCCATAGGGGAGTGCCAGGTCATCACATCCAACCTGGATATAGTTCTGCTTTAACTGTGCCACACTTTGAGAATGGCGGAGTGAGAACAATAATTCTAAGTCCATGGATTAACTGCAGTCTGCAATCTAGGGCTGCAGTTAACTGTAAACGTATTGTGTAGAGAAATGTGTAAAGTTTGCGCCACGGAAAAAAGAAAATATTAGTTCTCCCAATTATTGGGTAGAATAACAAGTGAACAACCTAAATATATTTGAATATACCAGTTTGTGAGCTGCCACCTAGAAAATTTTCAGTGTGTGAAAATACGAATGGAAAAATAGTGTGTAAAGGGGCGCTAGATGCACAAATTAATACAAGGTATGTTATAACTATGTATACTCAAGTGCATATATATGCATTAAATTTATATAATCTATAAAACAGACAAAGAAAACATCAAAAGTGATATATATATTGTGAACTAGTGTCCATACGGTAAAGTGCAAAAAAAGTCCCAATAGTGCTGTGTGATAAGCACCCAATAGCAAATCGCAGCCAAAGTAGGGTATAGATTGCAGCTCTGGAACCACCACCAAATTGTTGCACCCGATGTGATCAATAGAAATGGCTCCTTACCAATAACAATGGACTCTTTTAATTAAAAAAGAAGTCATAAACCGCTTTTGTCAATGGGATGACTCAGAACGATCCGGATAGGCAAATCAGATGATCCAATATTCATATGTATGAGAGCCATAGAAATAGAAAAGCAATCATAGTGAAGTATTTTTTATTAAAACATAGTATAAAAAGTAACACGCCAAATGGCTGCTTACTTGGGTTGTGCCCTGATCCCGGCACTGAGGCTTATTGCGTGTATTCGATATACAATCGAACGCGTGGATTCGGAGAAGGATCGGTTGTCCGTCGCGCTGCTAGTCCCACTAGCCGGCGTGCGTTCTACCATCGGAAAACCAGCGTGGATTCGGAGAAGGATCGAATGTCCGTCGCACTGCTAGTCCCACTAGCCGGCGTGCGTTCCACCGTCAGAAACCAGCGGACCCGGAACTTGGAAGTGGTATGGGAATGCGTGACTGGTTAGCGCCTCGACTTCACTATGATTGCCTTTCTATTTCTATGGCTCTCATACATATGAATATTGGATCATCTGATTTGCCTATCCGGATCGTTCTGAGTCATCCCATTGACAAAAGCAGTTTATGACTTCTTTTTTAATTAAAAGAGTCCGTTGTTATTGGTAAGGAGCCATTTCTATTGATCACATCGGGTGCAACAATTTGGTGGTGGTTCCAGAGCTGCAATCTATACCCTACTTTGGCTGCGATTTGCTACTGGGTGCTTATCGCATAGCACTATTGGGACTTTTTTTTGCACTTTACCGTATGGACACTAGTTCACAATATATATATCACTTTTGATGTTTTCTTTGTCTGTTTAATAGATTATATAAATTTAATGCATATATATGCACTTGAGTATACATAGTTATAACATACCTTGTATTAATTTGTGCATCTAGCGCCCCTTTACACACTATTTTTCCAACTGTAACCGTACGACCTGTAAAGTTCAGTTCACATTGCTGTGATGCGGGAACCCTGTGAATCCACTGTGGTTTCCCACATCGCACCTGACTCGCAGGCAATTCACACTGCCATATGCAAACGGCTGGGCGTGTCAATACAAAGTCAATTACACCTTCAGATCAGTTTGCATATCGCAGTGTGAACTGTCAATTCGGACAGAAATTGGATCGCATGGGTGTGCAATCTGATTCTGGTGTGGACCAAAAAAAAGGGGTCCTGCATGAGTTTTGTCCAAATGCAATGTGAATTCAGCCATACAATCTGTGTGGCTGAATTTGCATCATACAGACACAGACAAATCAGTGCGAAAACACCTGCAATGTCTGACATCATAGTAGTGGGATCCCCCCCCCCCCTTTTTTTTTTTTTTTTATCGTGCCTGCGCAGTGTGACGTAAATATTGCAACGTTCCCCATTTTATTCTCTAGCCACTTCCCATCCGGCCTATAGCAGAATGGCAGCTGGGCGGTGGTTCTGTTATCCTGACTGGACATCAGATGGCATCCAGCAGGATAACATGCCGGAACGCGACTTGTGTACATTCTGATATTTTTTTATTTTTTTATATTGCTTCATTCTGGATTTATTTCTTCTCTTTAGCGAAAAATACAAGAGTTCACGGTAAAGGCTTCATCATACAATGTGTACAGGAGAAATGCTGGCAGATTAGGAGGACGACTCCTGCAGGCTGTTCTCTTGGGGGTGGCCCAGCAGAAGCTGGTTAATGAGAGATTTTTCATTGTTCCTCTTGTTAATAGGTAAAGGTGGAAATGGGTTTTCCTTGTATTCTATTACAGCCATTTTGGCTCGGTCCAGGTTCTCTCGGTTCGGGATCTGGTACATGCTTGTGTAGTTGCCACTGTGTGAGCTGAAGCGAGGAACCAGAACCTTGAAAAGTTTATGAATGAGGTCATTTTCCGTCAGCCAGAAGTCTGCCATCTTCATTGCTTTCTCGTTAGTATCTCCACGCTTTCCATAATCAATGATCTTGTTGGCATAGAAGGTCAGCTCATCAGCCCGGGGCCCAGATAGGGTTGCCCCCATTGAGAACGTCCTTCTAGTGACGAAACGCGTATGGGAGGCGACGCAGTGACGTCACCACGCTGAGGAGGAAGGGCTCCTGCATGCCGGCCGGCAATATTTGTATCTGTTTTATGCTCGTTTACCATGTGTGCTGTGTAAGTACATTTTTACTTTTTACAATAAATTTTCGCCAACGGAATTATGCTATGTGCGCCTTTTCCTTTATCCTGAGTATAAGAAGTGTCCCGTCCTGGTCCATTCGGGTTGATCTTGGGAACCACAAGGATTTAAAGGCCGTTGGCTGGGTCACAGTCAGACGCTGACTTATGACGGACCTCTGGTAAGCTGCTTATTCACTCGGTGGTGGGTGCACCTTTTGGAGTGTGTTCGCTTGGTGACACTTTACAGAGGATCGTTTTTGGGAACTTTTATTTCTACCACTATGGACTTCAATGGACTTTAGTGTCATTTTGTTTACCATCAATGTTATTGGTGTAACTTATTTTGATTAATCTGTGTGGGGCGCGGCTTTTTATATTCCAGGGTTGCCACCTGTCCAGGATTCACCCGGACAGTTTGGGTTTGGAATCTTGTGTCCGGGTTTCAGAAAGTCTGAAACCCGGACACATTATTTAGCCTGGACTATGGCTTGCCAGCAGGATTTTTGGCTGCAGTTGTCTCTTTCACACTGCCTGAGAGAGGGCTCGATCTACACCTATTTTCCCCCACCCCGTTCCCTCTGTGTCCGCCCACACTCCAATCCTCAGTGCTGTGCCTCAGAAAAGGAAAGTTGGGGCTGGAAATTTGAAGTCCAGCAGCCTCAGATACATCTGGATGAGAGGTGCTGACTGCCAGGGGGTGAGTAAGCTCACCATCCATCCCTGTCTGTGAATGTCTCCCCCCTCTCCCTTTTCTCTCCTGCTTCTCTCAGAGCACCCCTTATATCGGAGTTCCCCTTTACACCAGAGGTCACAGCTTTCCCCCTTACATCAGAGTCTTCTCCGTACATCAGAGTTCTCAGTGTTCCACCTTACATCAGAGTTCCCCTTTAAACCAGAGGCCACAGCTTTCCCCCTTACATCAGAGTCTTCTCCGTACATCAGAGTTCTTAGTGTTCCCCCTTACATCGGAGTTCCCCATTACACCAGAGGCCACAGTGTTCCCCCTTATATCAGAGTCTTCTCCGTACATCAGAGTTATCAGTGTTCCCCCTTATATAAGAGTTCCCCCTTACATCAGAGTCCTCCTGTATATCAGAGTTCCCAGTGTTCCCCCTTAGATCATGGTTTCCAGAGCATCCCTTATGTTAGAGCCCCCAGATTTCCCCCTTACATCAGAGTCTGCAGAGTCCCCCCTTACAGTGAAAGGGAACTCTGCGAGTTCAGATGTAAAAGGGGAACTCTGTGGATTCAGATTTAAAAGGGGAACTCTGAGGACTCTGATGTAAAGGGGAACTCTTGGTATTAACTTCATATGATCAGAAATGGTGTTTAATAGCAAAATATATGTATAGGTTATACTATAAAAGTTAAAGTGTTCGGGTTTGACTTAAACAAAAGGTGGCAACCCTAGGCCCAGACGGTCTCTATTCTCTCATGTCTGACCAAAGCAGTGAGGAGATTCCGCAGCATATCTAGCCGCGATCGGGGCCACCCTGCCATGAGACACCAGAAGTCCCGGGAACAACCGCATGACAGCAGCAGACAGACACAGGTAAAATCCCCCGGCAACCGCACTTCCGGTCTTCTACAATTCACATTCTGATATTTATATACTGTGAAACTTTTATATACTACTGACCTGGTGCAGGTCTGTGTAAAACACTGGTCTGTATGATGTCTCCTGTTTTCTTAAACATTCTTTTGTACACATTGTTCGTGATATTATGCCAAACCAAATAAAACTTTTTTCTGATAAAAAAAAAAAAAAAAAGCATGTGCCCGCCCTCCCACAGCGGCCGTGATTGTAGGTGCTGTGTGTCTCTCTGATTCACTGCATCTCCAATCGTGGTAAAGACCTTATGATGTAGGCTCCTTACCACGTGATCAGCTCTGACCAATCACAGTGTGAACCAGGAAGTGCTGGAAAACGTCTTTCCTTGGTTCGCGCTGACAGGGAGAGACGATCTGCGGCTCTCCCTGTTTGGGGGAGGGGGGTCTGCACTGATAATCAGTACATTGATTATCAGCACCGCCCCCATGAGAGGTGCCCATCAGCTGCCAGTCATAAAAGTGCCAATTGGTGCCCCATCAGTAATGCTCGTCATTGCCCTTCAGTAGCTCCTCATCAGTGCTGCCTATCCAGTGCCCATCAATTCTATAGATCAACGGCGATCAGCGAAGGAGAAAACAACGATTATTTTACAAACTAAGAAAAACTCTTCTTTTTTTTTCCAAACATTTTTTTTTTTGTGTTTTAGCAAAAAATAAAGACCTCAGAGGTGATCAAATACCACCAAAAGAAAGTTCTATTTGTGGGAAAAAAATGCTAAAAATGTAGTTTGAGTACAGCGTTGCATGACCGCGCAATTGTCAAAGTTGTGCTTGGCAAGAAGGGGGGATCCGGGTATTGAAGTGGCTAGGATCTCTGCTAATATATATAAAATATTTGGGTGTTTTAACCACTTCAATGCCGGCCCATTGTCATATGACGTCCTGGGCTTTGTGGGGGGATATCTGCCTGCAGCTAGAGGCATCATTCAGATATCCTTCTCTTCTGCCGGCGATTCTGTGCACCATAAGAACGTTCATAGCGGCGGTTCCACCATTTGATCGTTCTTATAGGCGGCGGGAGAGGACATTCCCCCCCCCCCTCCCGCCGCCATCCGGTGCTTCCCCGGGCTCTCCCGTGCCATCGGGGGGCCTGGAGAAAGAATCGTCCGGCGCTGGCAGGAAGCGTAGAGATGACTGGTGACCAGATGGTCATCAGTCATCTCTATGACCGTCGGAGGACCCGGGCGCGATGTGATGACGTCATGCCTGGGTCCCCGTAAGTACACAATGCCGCGATTGCGGCTACTAAGAAACACTGATCATGAGATCGGTGAATTTTTTTCACCGATCTCATGCTTCCCAGCCTGGAGGAGAGATGGGAGGTCTTATTGACCTCCCATCTCTCCATAAAGAGGACCTGTCACACACATTTCTATTACAAGGGATGTTTACATTCCTTCTAATAGGAATAAAAGTGATAATATTTTTTTTTTTTTTTTTATGTAAAAAAAAAATTAAAAATATGTAAATAAAATAAAATAAAACGCCCCTGTCCCTGGTAGCTCGCGTGCAGAAGCGAACGCACACGTAAGTCCCGCCGACATATGTAAATGCCAGCAACAATTCTAGCACTAGATCTCCTCTGCAACTCTAAACTGGTAACCTGTAAAAAATGTCAAAGCGTCGCCTATGGAGATTTTTAAGTACTGAAGTTTGGCGCCATTCCATGACTGTGCAATTTTAAAGCGTGACATGTTGGGTATCTATTTACTCGGTGTAACATCATCTTTCATATTTTACAAAAAAATTGGGCTAACTTTACTGTTTTGTTATTTTTTTAATTCATGAAACAATTTTTTTCCAAAAAAAAGGCGTTTGAAAAATTATTGCGCAAATACCGTGCAAAATAAAACGTTGCAATGACCGTCGTTTTATTCCCTAGGGCAGTGATGGCGAACCTTGGCACCCCAGATGTTTTAGAACTACATTTCCCACGATGCTCATGCACTCTGCAGTGTAGTGGAGCATCATGGGAAATGTAGTTCCAAAACTTTTGGGGTGCCAAGGTTTGCCATCACTGCCTTAGGGCGTCTGCTAAAAAAACATATATAATGTTTGGGGGTTCTGAGTAATTTTCTAGCAAAAAAAATGATGATTTGTAGGAGAGAAGTGACAGAATAGGCCCGGTATGGAGATGGGTATAAAAGCCTGGTATTGAAGGGGTTAAGTAATTTTCTAGTAAAAAAAATATATAGATTTTTACTTGTAAACAAATGTCAGAACAAGTCTGGTCTGGGCTGTAAGTGATTCCACTCTTCACTGCTCACACTTTTATAATATTCTATGTTTTAGACTGGAACTAAGGCAGGAGAATGAGACTCGGGGCAACCTGGGGCCCTCAGGCTGTTGTTGTTGTACTACATTTCCCATGAGGCATTGCGAGGCTAGCAGTTACAATTACTCCCCGAGGCATGATGGGACTTGTAGTTCTGTAACAGCTGGAGGGCCCCACATTTGCTTACCCCTGCGTCTAATTCCAGCACTTGTCTCTCAGGCTCTCACACAGGTTTACATATCAGAAGTCATAAGGATTTCTCCGCCCCATAACAAGCACACTGAGGAGATTCCCCCTCCCTCACGCGACCAGTAAATAGAATATCACTTGCGGAAACCGCCCCCGCCCCCTCACCCTGTTTCCAAGCGACAAGCAGGCTGCGTCATGTGACCCGCTGTCGCGAAGAATCCGTTTGAAGGCTCGCGCTCCCCCTTCCCGCCGCATCGGTTACCCAGGGATACCCGTTCTCAGCCACGCCTTCTTCCACCAGTTCACGTTGACAACAACTGCTACGTCGTTGCGTCGTGCCTTCTTCCCAGCGGCCAATCAGCGAGCGGCAGGAATGAGAACGTTAACCAATAAGGTGACGAGCAGCGTGAGGCCTGTAACCAATCAGCGGTCGGGACGCAGAGAGCACGCCGTTTAAACAGGGTTTTGTGGTGAGAGAGGTTCCGCGGCGGTGGAAGGATTACCGGCGGGGCTGTATAGAACCGGGGGAAGCGGAGGCCCGCTGTGTGAAGAGTTACGCGGCGAGCGGAAAGATGCCGTCTCGGGTGGAGGACTATGACCTGCTGTACACTATAGGCTCCGGGTCGTATGGAAAGTGCCAGAAAATCCGCAGGAAAGCCGACGGAAAGGTGAGGGGATGTAGGGGGGAAGGTGAGGGCACGTAGGGGGGAGCGGGGAGAGCTGTCTGTGTGGGAATAGACCGGAGTGTCCGTTTGGGTTCCCAATAAGTGCGTTGGTGCGGAGCTGCTGTTACCCCCTGTGGGCACTAGAGGGCGCTGTGATTGCTGTCTATCAGGGGACACACAATGTTATGGATTGGGTGAGGCTGGCTGTTCACCTATTAGCCATAACATTGTGACCACTGACAGGGGAAGGTAATATTGATTATCTCATTACAATGCCATCTAAAAGTAGGTGGGATAGATAAGGCTGCCAGTGAGCATGTTGTCACTGAAGTTGATGTGTTTTTAAAAGCAATCAAAATAGGCAAGTGTAAGGATATAAGTGACTTTGATAAGGGGGGGGGGGTCAATGGTACCAAAAGCCAACCACCAAACCAGAGCTTTTATGACCGCACTATTGCCGATGATTGACAGCTACAGCGTGGTCACACATTGCCAGGAGGGTGTTGTATGCCATCCTTCCATGATCGCACCCTCTGCACAATGCATTGGCAGTGATCTTCCGGACACAGCTGATTACAGAACAGGGTAAAGAGCCAATCACTGCGGCTCTTTACCACCTGATCAGCTGTGTCTAATCATGGGTTTGCCAGTTATCAGCATTCCTCTTCTGACACTGACAGCGCACAAGGAGAGCTGATAAGTGCCAATCCATACAGGGGACATTCAAACTGATAACCGGAGCGCTGATCATCCAGTAGCATTGACGTCCGGGAAGTGGTTCTGTCATCCTGACTGGGCGTCATATGATGTCCAGCAGGATTACCTTTGCGGCGTGTCAATCTGACAGGCCGCATCTCCGATCATGATAAGAAGCCTCTGACAAATGCTTCTTCCCACATGATCAACTATGGCCAATCACAGCTGATCATTGCGTGAACCAGGAAGTGCCGGTAAGCGACATTCCTCGGTTTGCGCTGACATGGAGAGCTGATTGGAGCCGATCAGCGGCTCTCCCTGTCGGGGGGCGTGGGGGATTGTGCTGATGATCAGCACATTGATTATCAGAACAGCCCCATCAGATGTGCCAAAAAAGGTACCCAGACAGTGCCCCTCTCAGGATTGCCTAAAGGAGGTCAATAAAGTGCCCACCGCAGTGCCATCACATTGCCAATCAGTGCACTACAGTAATATCTGTCAAAAACCTCATTAGTAGTGCCAATAAGTGATGCATATCAGCGTCGCCTCATCTGTGCCTGTTGGAGAATTGAGAAAACTAAAGTGTTTAACCAAAACAAAGTAAAAATATATATATATATATATATATATATATATATATATATAATATTTTAGTTTAGCAAAAATAAAAATCTCAGAGGTGATCAAATATCACCAAAAAGCTCTATTTGTGGGATGAAGATGATAAAAATGTAGTTTGGGTACAGTGTTGCATGACCACACAATTGTCATTCAAAGTGTGACAGCACTGAAAATTGTCAAAACTTTACATCAAATTCACGCTGATCCTCCGTTGTCCACCATCAGGAAGCCAGTCCAGTCCGGAGCAGTGATGTGCCTTTAGATGGGACTTGCCTGGGAGAGATCAGGACGACGGTGACCTAAATCCCGTGTCTTTCTGCTGCTCCATTATTTTGGTGGCAGCCTGATAACTTTTGACAAGTTCTCTGAGATGGGAGAATAAAGCGGCTAGAACTTTGCGTCAGGGAGGTTGCTATAAATTAGCAGAGAGCTTGTCTTGTCACAGCACAGATTTTTCTCTGGCTATGGGGGGGCTGGGGCTATTTCCTTTCCTACAAACAGCTGTTACACGGGTTGATTTACTAAAGACAAATAGGCTGTTTTCACTTTCGGAGTGCAGTTGCTCCAGAGCTTAGTAACTGAGGTAAAGCTTTGCAAAGAATTCCCAATCGCATGCAAGGACATTTTTTTTAAAATGTAATTTCTGCTTGCACATGAGTGGATGATGGACGTCAGCAGAGTTCCTGCTCATTTACCAAGCTCTGGAGCAACTTCTTTTGCAGAGTGCAACTGCACTTTACAAAGTGCACCGTCTATTTGCCTTTAACAACTTAAGACCCGGACCAATACGCTGGTAAATGACCCAAGGTGTTTTTGCGATTCGGCATTGCGTCGCTTTAACTGACAATTGTGCGACGTGGCTCCCAAACAAAATTTGCGTCCTTTTCTTCCCACAAATAGAGCTTTCTTTTGGTGGTATTTGATCACCTCTGCGATATTTATTTTTTGCGCTATATACAAAAATAGAGCGACATTTTTGAAAAAAAAAGACTATTTTTTACTTTTTGTTAAAAAAAAAAATCAAACTAAATTTTAGTCAAACATTTAGGCCAAATTTTTTTTTTATTTTATTTTTTTTATAAAGTGTATTTTTGTGCGTGAACTCGAGAGAGAGGAGCCGGACTGCAGGAGTTGGGAGTAGGCAGACCCTCCCCCCGGAGGCAATCGCCATCCTTCTCCATGCCCCTGGTGGCAATGGCGGGCGTGAAGGGGGGCCTCCCACTCACCCCGCCCTACCTGCTCCTCTTGGGAGCCCAACTGGACCCCAATGGGGCAGAGGGACTCCCCCTATGAGGGAGTGAGGGGGCCTAGCCCACCCAGCCAGCCCCGTAGGTCCTTCGCCTCTCTTTATTTTAAGAGACCGCATGGCCAAAGTGCATGTGTTTTAAACCAATTTTGTGTGCGTGCAAGTGTGGTGGTTTTTGTGGGGGGGGAGGAGGAAGTGACAGGAGACTGGGAGCGCGCACATTGGCTGGGAGCGATCGCGGGGGGGCAGGTAAACGCCGACATCCGCCCGCTCGTCCCGGAGCCAGGGGGACCCCCGCACGCCGCGGAGGGGGTCCCGATGGGACCCCCGAACCGCACTTAGGCGGGGACGTAAATTTACGCCCTTGTGCCTGTACGTGCCATTCTGTGGCCGTATATGTGCGTGCGGGGGTCCTTAAGTGGTTAATAAATCAACCACTATGTTCACTTTCTAAATGGTATATAAAGTTGAAGACAGCAGATATACAAATAAAACTTGCGTAGAGATTTGTTTCATCCCTGTGTATCATCTGAGGACCTTCACTTCCCTGGGTATAGGAGAGGGTTTACATCCACTTTAACAGGCAAAATGCCATCCATCTGTTTAGATCTTCCTAATTACATGGATGATTCTGGATGTACCGTTTGTCAAGCTTAAAAAGGTGATGAGCCATGATTGGTTGGGAAGATTGTTCTATGGCCGCCACTGCATAAAACTAATGATACCCTCTGGAAATGTCGGTTGATGAGGCAGCTCATTTTGGGTTACCCATTATGCGTTCTTTCATGGACCTGTTGCATTTTCAATTGCCTTTCAGACGGTTACATTCTCCTCCCCATTAAAGCCAAACCTTCTTTACAAAAATGTTTTGACAGCAGTTGGTGCCCATAGAAACAGTAGGCGCATGAAGGTTGACCCCCAAAATGGTAGATACACATGGTGTGCTTCTATTTATCAAAATTCCAGTCAAATAAAATCTACTTTTCCTTGTTTTTCCTGCTCCTCTACAGAGTAATTATAAAGTTTATTATAATGATGTTTAGACGTGCCCAGATAAACAGACATTGAAGGGGAAACTGTGATGCATTTCAATGGGGTGGGTTTACTAAAACTGGAGTGTGCAAAATCTGGTGCAGCTGTGCATGGTAGCCAATCATCTTCTAACTTCAATTTGTTCCATTAAAGTGGAACTTCGCCCCTTACATGCCACATTTGGCATGTCATTTATTTTGGGGTGGGAGCGGGTACCTAGTTTTGACAGGTACCCAGCTCCCACTTCTGTTCTCCCTGCCTAGACGACGACTCCTCTCCCCTCTCCACAATCTTCTGGGACATGTCACAGGTCCCATAAGATTTTCTGGCCACCAAGAGCGACTCACTCATGCACACCCAGCTGTGAAGCCACCGTAATACAGGGGCGAGCGGAGCGAGGCTTTGGGCAGCCACATCGCTGGACTGTGGGACAGGTGAGCGTCTGTTTATTAAAAGTTAGCAGCTAAACCTTATTGTAGTTGCTGACGTATTAAACCTACAAATGAGTGTAAATCTGCTTTAAGTTTTGACAATAAAACCTGGAAGCCGATAGGTTTCTATGCGGAGCTGCACTGCCCAGTTCTGGTAACGCAACCCCAATGGGGGGTCAATTTACTAAGCATTAATGGCCAAAAAAATGCGGTAAAACTACGCTTGTGGTAAATCTGTTGTGAAAGTGCAATTCACTTTGCTTTTAAAAAAAATATATATATATACAGTATGTGTGTATACGATTTAACGGTAATTACCACTTTGTTTAATGCAGTAATTTTACCGCATTGAGCTGGGCCGGTTAGTAATTCGATAGATGTCTATAGACTTAGCAATTTTTTGTGTTAGGCTGAACTTCACCTTTAAGGCTAGTTGGTAGGAATGCATTGAATGGCTGACAAAAATCAGCCAAAAATGAGGTTATCGGCATTCTGCCAATAGCAAAATAGGTGCGGATAATAGCCACCAAAAAAAAAAAAAAACACACATTGTTTTGCTGCAATTTTCATAAGTCATGGGAGAAGAGAAAGCAACACAGGTGAGTTTTTGCTGTGCTTTCAATTGGGAAGTGAATTACACTGCAACAGTAGCGCAATGGATCAGCGTGAAGACATACCGGACTTTGCTTTTGCGTTAAAAAGTGCACTCTAAAAACTATTAACCTGTTGGCCAGCTGCCGTCATACGGCAGCGAAAATTGTCGTCGGCCTACATTGCCCACCTTAAGAGAGGTGTGCGCTGCCAGAGCCCATGCTTGCAGTCGCTCCACAGAGAGCCAGAATGAGGATCTGTCAATGAGAGAGGGGGAGGTGGGAGAGAGAGATCTGCTGTTCCTAGTGATCAGGAACAGCAATCTCTCTCCAGTCGGTCCCATCTCGCCACAGTTGGAAAAAAACACCTCCCAGGGAACACATGTAACCCCTTGATCGCCCCCTAATGTTGGCCCCTTCTCTGCCAGTGTCATACAGTAACTGGTGCATTTGTAAAGCACCAATCGCTGTACAATGGTGAATGGTCCCAAAAAAAGTGTCCGCTCTGTCCACCGCAATGTCGCCGTCCAGCTAAAAATTGCTGATCATGTCATTACTGGGGGGGGGGGGGGGGCGATTGGGGATATTTATTATAGTAAAAAAAAGTTTTTGTTTTTTTTATTTGTTTATAGCGCAAAAAATAAAGACCGCAGAGGTGACCAAATACCACCAAAAGAAAGCTCTATTTGTAGGCCAGTTACCTGTCTCCTGGAACTTTATTCAGAGCTGCACAGTTTATCTACAGGCGCCCTTACCTGCATAGGCAGTTTCCTGGCAAAAGCCCAGTTGTAAGAGGCAGGGCAACGTGACTTCTGCTTTAGGATGAAAGTTGGTGGCTTTAAGTTCTTTATTTTTTTTTAGACACGATTCTAAACGCGGCAAAACTGACGTTTCAAACGTGGGTTACTATCTGTCAAGTTAAATCGTTCAGGAGAATTCATAGAAATGTCTCGTTTACATGAAGCCTTGGTCTGGTACACTTGTACTGAAACTTGGCTGGTTCAGCAGTAAATACTGCTTTATTAATAGACCCATTTTGTATTCTTACTTTATTTTTTTTGTATTCCCCTCTGCAGGTGTTGGTATGGAAAGAGCTGGACTATGGCACAATGAGCGAGACCGAGAAGCAGATGCTGGTCTCAGAAGTCAACTTGTTACGGGAATTAAAACATCCAAATATTGTTCGTTACTATGACCGTATAATTGATCGGACTAATACAACTCTTTACATTGTGATGGAGTATTGTGAAGGAGGGGACCTAGCCAGCCTTATTGCCAAATGCACAAAGGAGAGGTATGTTCAACTTCATCTATGATATTGACTGTATGATGAGTACAGAGCTTAAAGGAGATGTACAGCCAAAGCTTGTTTGGCTGTGTATCACAGGAGTGCCATTGGTTCTGCTATATACTTTGTCCCAGCCCCTATATCTGACATATACTGACTAGTATCCTTGAGTGTATTAACTGTATGCAATTTAACCAGTTAATAACCACCTCATAGCCGAATTATGGCTACAAGGCGGTTCCTTAACTCTGGGAGGATGTCTATTGACGTCCTGCCAGAATCACAGATCACGGTAAATTGCCGCTGTTAGCGGCCGTTTACCACGTGATCGCTCCATCCAATGATGGAGCGATCACATGTAAACAAACCGGCGTCATTTGACGCCGGTTCCTCTCTCCGTATCGATCAGTACAGTGTGAGAGGAGAGCGCGGATGGCAGCAGCACTGTGGGCTGGATCTGTGACTATTGCAGTCACAGATCCATCCATCCCTGCTCAGCTATCCCTGCATTACCCCCTGCAATACTCTTCCTACTCTGCAATACCCCTGCCCCCCACACACAATACTCTGCAATACCCCGCCCAATACGGCCAATACTCTGCAATACCCCGCCCAATACGGCCAATACTCTGCAATACCCGGAAAATACTCTGGGGGAAAAAATGCTTTTTAACCACATCCTGCCCGCCGGCTGTCATATGACGTCCTTGAGTTTGTGCAGGGATATCTGAATGATGGGTGCAGCTACAGGCATCATTCAGATATCATCTTTTTCAGCCGGCGATTCTCTACACCATAGGAATGATCATGGTGGCTGTTCCACCTCTTGATCGTTCTTACGGGAGGCAACAAGGGATGTCCCCCTCCCGTCGCCCTCCGGTGCTTTTTCCAACTTACCACTACAATCGAAGCCAGGGTCTTTTTTTTTTTTTTTTTTTTTTTCCCCAGTGTTCCAAGCCTAGAGGCGAGATGTGGAGTCTTATTGACCCCATATCTTACTGTAAAGAGGACCTGTCATGCTATATTACTACTACAAGGGATGTTTACATTACTTGTAATAGGAATAAAAGTGATCAAAACATTTTATTTTTGGGGGAAAACGTGTCAAACTAAAATAAAGTAAAATTAACCATAAAAAAATAATGTGCTCGTATACAGAAGCGACCACACACGTAAGTCCCGCCAACATATGAAAACGGTGTTCAAACTACACATGTAAGGTATCGCTGCGAACGTTGGAGCGAGAGCAAAAATGTTGACCTCTTCTCCAACTAAAAAGATGTAACCAGTAAAAAATATTTAAAGCGTCACATATGGGGATTTTTAAGTAGCGAAGTTTGGCGCCATTCCACGAGTGTGCAATTTCGAAGGGTGTCATGTTGGGTATCTATTCGGCGTAACATCATCTTTCATATTATACTTTAATGTGTGTTTTTTTTTTTTTTTAGCACAAAACTGTTTTATTTCCAAAAAAACGCGTTCGAAAAATTGCTGTGCAAATACCATGCGCGATAAAAAGTTGCAACGACCACCATTGTATTCTCTAGGGTCTTTGCTAAAAAAGCATATATAATGTTTTGTGGTTCTATGTAATTTTCTAGCAAATAAATTATGATTTTTCCATGTAGGAGAGGAATGTCAGAATTGGTCTGGGTGTTCCAGAACGTCTGATGGCGCTCCCTGCATGTTGGGCCTCTATGTGACCACGCTGTGTAAAAGTCCCACACATGGGGTATCGCCATACTCGGGAGGAATAGCAGAATGTGTTTTGGGGTGTAATTTGTGGTATACATATGCTGTGTGTGAGAAATAACCTGCTAATATGAAAATTTTATGAAAAAAAATATTGATTTTTGCAAAGAATTGTGGGAAAAAATGACAACTTCAAAAAACTCACAATGCCTCTTTCTAAATATATTGGAATGTCTTCTTTTCAAAAAGGGTCATTTGGGGGGTATTTGTACTTTTCTGGCATGTTGGGGTCTCAAAAAATGAGAGATGCTGTTAGTACATCAGATGTGATCAAATTGATCAATTTTCAGTAATTGGTACCATAGCTTGTAACTTTCACCCAGACTAAATAATATCCAATTTTTTTTTTGTTTTTTTTGTTACCAAAGATATGTAACAGTATACATTTAAGGCCAAATTTATGAAGAAAAATTAATTTTTTGCAAAATGTAATAGAAATTAAGAAAAAATCATTTTTTTTTTTTTTTTTTTTTTTTTTTACAACATTTTCATTTATAGCCAAAAAAAAAAAACACAGAGGTGATCAAATACCACCAAAAGAAAGCTTTTATTTGTGGGGGAAAAAAAGGACACAAATTTCATTTGGTTATAGTGTTGTATGACTGAGTTATTGCCATTTAAATCGTGAGAGCACCAAAAGCTGAAAATTGGTCTGGTTATTAAGGGGGTTTAATTGTCAAGTGGTTAAAACAAAATCTGATGTGGAGGCATCTGAAAAAATGCTAAAATAAAATGCGTGGGCACTGAGCCGCTACTTCCGGTGGCTAGGGACAGACTGGCACAAAGCGCTGGCCTCGTTCCAGTGTGTATGTAAAGACAGAAGCAATGTCACTTCCGGTTTACTCGGCTACCAATGGCGCCAGTGTAAAAAGAAAAAAGGCCGTATTCAGAATCTCCCTCTACTTTGAAGTGCAAAGGAGGGACCCCCTGATCCCTCCATAAAGAGTTCCTGTTGCTGTCACAAGGGATGTTTACATTCCTTGTGACCGCAATAAAGGTGATCAAACATGAAAACAGTTGGCTCATGTGTGGCGGTATGATGTTGCCATCATCCCTTGATTCATAAAAATGTGAATACCTATAAGTGGGATTTTCAGGGCAACAATAATAAGGGGTGACAACTAGGTCATAGAAAAATACAAATTTATTACAAAAATAATTACATAAACTAAATAATGTACTTTAAACAATATCAAAAAATTATATTTAAAACCATGCTTGTAGAGAAATGCTGTACATCATCCCAAGCCCCAGGACAAAGCTAAGGGCAAGGACGGTTATTCCAACGCGTTTCAAAATTATCTTCATCAGGGAAAGTTGTACAGTTATTTTCTCTATAACAACAACACACAAGTATAGAAACAAGTAAGCTAAACGAGAGCAAATTACATAAGCTAAACGAAAGCAAAAATAAAAAAGTAACATAATTGTACATATGGATACAGATCAGTACACTGTGGATGCATGCATGAGAAACAAGAGGCCAAAAAAATGAGCAGGGGGTCTGAAGGAGAAAGGAGAAAAATGATCTTAAAAGAAAAGGACTCACCCTTTCTACACAACACTCCTGCATTTATCCCAGTGCAGATATGAATATCCCAAAAACCACCGTAGCGGCAGAGTCGGATGGTGCCCTATGCGTCCAAGAAAAAGCTGTCTCCCATCTCCAGGGACCCCCACACCATGGGGGGTGGAAAAATAATATGAATAATTTCAACTTCCTGATCAGCATTAGAACCAAGATATTCCCAGCTATAATGGTCAAACAAAAACATATGAGCGATTGTTGTTTCGGAGACGCTAAGTAAATTAAAGTGTGTATATATGACAAAAAAGTCTATATAGAAACCACCCCGTGTATGAAAAGACAAGAGGGGGGCTATAAAAAAAAAAAAAACAGGAGAAGAGACTCACCAATTATAGGGAGAAAAAGATACTCCAATCACTCCAGGTTTGGCCAGAAAGCAATTTCAGCAGGAAAAATCCAGAGAGAAAGCTAATGAAAGCTGGATGGGAAAGACTATGTGTCCTTCCAGTTCCTTCAAATGATAGGAAAAGGTGTGCTGAATCAAAACCCCCCTGACGTCCTTAAATACTTACCTGGGCACAGGTGATAGGCCCCCAAGCTCCACCCCTACCTCATTATCCACAAAGAAAGACGTCAAATTCCTATGTGTAAGTGGAATTACTTAATGGTAATTGATGCAGAGAACGCCTCTCCGTCCCTGCACCAATCAAGTACCACGTTCACAAAGCAGGCATCATCACGTCCAGCTGACATCACGTCAGCGTGACGCTGCCCATGTATGTCTCATTCCAAACGGACATTTCCGGAATTCCACAAGACCGGAAGACCCTGTCTGTCAGTGCGTCATCTCCGGCAGGCATTGGTGTCTTGACAGGTCAAACTACACCAGACGTTTATTTATCTTGCAACTTAAAGCAAAACAAAAGACAGAAAACAGGATAAAAAAAAGGAGAAAAACAAAAACAAGGAAGGAAAAAGCAAAAAGAGGAGATCAACTTAGACACTTGTATGAATCATATGTATAGTGCCATGTTTTCAATGAGGGAAAGATCTCAATATCATACAACGTTTAAATGGGGAGAGTTTGAGAACCAACGATGGTATATGTATCCCTGTGTATCCAGGACATGGGAACGATGATAGGTTCACCTGAATAAAAGGGGGGAAAGATGGGAGATTGGGGTCCCCATCATTCGCAAAAAAAGGAGAATAAACGTCACCACTGCCGGGGAGAAAGCCCCCGGGACAAAGATCGCCCGGAGGACTGATAAAGCACAAAAGGTGCTATTCTCCCCCGGCAGTGGATGGAGAGAGGTCCCCTAAGAGGGAGACATATCCAAGACACAAAAGGGAACCCGCCAATACTCAGCCACGGACGGAAAGGGGCATAACATATCCAAAGATATTAAAAAATGGGGAAAGCCTCAGTATCAAATGGGATGCATCCACATAGCACCATGTATAACCAAATTTTTAATCTACATTACACCAAGAGAACTCGGAGTGTAGATTGAAAAATACATTTAAATTAGCAACATTGCAAGAAAAAATACACATTTATAAATCGCAAATCCCAGTTTTCTCAAGTCCCGGAAGTGATATAACCAATTAGAGTCCGGGTATCAAAGGGGCACCCCACAGACGTACAGATCCATCCGGGGAAGGATAGGGACAACATCCCCAGGGGAAAGGGGGTGGGGAAAAGAAGGGAGGAGGAGAGGGAGATGAGGAGGAAGAATAGTTACCTCATTGTCCAAAAGAGATATGGATAACAATAGAAAAGATATATATATATATATATATATATATATATATATATATATATAGGGGCCTCAAACACCACACTAATGCTAGTCAGTTTTGCCAGAACTAAAGCCCTCAAGAAAGGGCCTAAAACTCTCCATTTCGTTAAGTCCCGGTGGAGTTGTAGCTTTAAGGCGTCGAATCCAGCGCATTTCGCGCTGGAGGAGAACCTTATTCCAATCCCCCCCGCGGAGAGGGATATGTAGTCTATCCAGGACTGTAAAGTTAACTTTGGGCATATGATACCCATGTTCCTTGGCCACATGTCTCCCAAGGGGCAAATATAAATTGCCTATCCCCATTGAATGCATGTGTTTTTCAACTCTCTTCTGAAGGGGCTGTTTGGTCTTTCCCACATAGAATGCGTTGCATTGACACTGCATCAGATATACCACCAGTGCCGGGACAAGGTCACCCAGTGCCCAGGGCGAACATGCCAAACTGCGCCTCCCCTGTGTGTGTTGCGCATGATCAAGCATCTTACTTATGTCTGATAAACACACCTGAACCTATTCGCCAGCACACCGCTGATCGTATAAAATGTCAAAGTTTAATGCAGTGAAAACATCACAAGGATTGCAATGTTTCGAGGCCGCACAGGACCTCTTCGTCAGGCAAGTGAAGAGGTCCTGTGCGGCCTCGAAACATTGCAATCCTTGTGATGTTTTCACTGCATTAAACTTTTGGACGTTTTATACGGTCTGCGGTGTGCTGGCGAATAGGTTTGTGCGATTCTTGCTCCAGTTCCCAGCTGGTGATCGCTTCAGCACCCATTTTTGCACTTATTGGCCATTTAAAATCCAGGTAGGTGTGCTATGGGAATATTGACTAAGAGTGCTAAACACACCTGATCGTTATACCTACATAAGGAGTGCAGAAGTCAGGATTGGATAAACTACAAAGTGCAAGTGTCAGGAGCAAAAATAGTGCACAGCGTGCAGAAATCAGGAACAGGAACATTTTATGAAAGCATTTGGACTATGCTCATAAGTTGGGCCCCGCTTCTAGAGGACAAGAAAGGGCGGTGTGCAGCAAAAATTGGGTGTGGCTTTTTTCACTTTTATGATTGTGGAAGTGGGTTTAGAAGATCCAACGTTTTTAGGGCAGGGACGGTCCACTGAACTGCGTATTCAGAATATCTATAATACTTTAGTGTGCATGAACTGGGGACTGGTTCACCTAAAGACTGTTAGATACACTAGCAGTTGTAAATGTACAGTTTTTATTCTTGTTGGATCACCAAATGAAAAAAGGCCTAAAAAACAAAAAAAAAAACAAATGCAGCTTTCACATCTAAGAATTAGTTGGCTGTAATATAATAATAGTTTGCATTTGGGTTTCATACTGCTTTAATGTCTATTTCACACTTGTGATCCTGTTGCTGGTGAGAGCAGAAAAACCATCACCTGAGATTGTTACCATGCTGACACAAACTGTAGAATGTCCTTTGCCAGTCTGGCTGGTGGGGGATTGGTGCTGTAGGGGCAGGTGAGTGGTACTGTATACCTATTTTCTCTGGCCAACAACAGGATCATAATTGTGAAATAATGTTCGGTTTGCTAGGAGTTAAGTAATCCTAACAGTTTAAACAGTTACTACATTCCTGGTACAGTAGTTTCTTGGTTAGTTCAGAACATACTTTACAAGCCTAAAGAAAACAGGATCCACCATTCTACACTTTAGCACACTGGACTCCTGAATCAAACTGGGAAAGAAATCTCAGACACAGGGAGCTCTGATTCACAATAAACTCCATGACATTTGCAGCTTGCTGAAATACAGTGATTCTACAGCTTCTAGAAACTCCCAGCCTTTTGCCCCAGCACTTCCCCAGCCTGCACATGTACAGAGCTCTCACTCCTCAGGACAGCTCCTCCATCTCTGCACCTTTCCTGTGCTTGCACTGACCTGTAATGAGGAGGCAGGGGATGAATGAAGCAGGTCACACAGGAAGGAGGAGAACATGAGAACTGACGCTGCCATGTTCACACGTGCAGAGGAAAGAAATGTACACATTCAGATATGTTAGTTCCAGCGGCAAGGGGCGGGGCAAATTGACACTGGTGGTTGGCTATGAGGAAAGAGCTCAATAGACTGACAGGAGGCTGGGCTAATAAGGACAGGTCATTTGTTTTTCTTTGTACCCAGCAAATGAGTACGTTCAGAAAGGGAAAGAGCTAGGGAGAAGTTGCAGTGGATCTCTTCCTCATCTCCTCTACAAGTGCTGGATAAATCAGCAAAGGCTCACAATGGAACAGTGTTACTCCACAGAATACATCTATGTACAAAATTAAAAGTCCCACTATACTCCTGAAATATAAGGAATGTTACCTTTTCTTTCTCTGCAAAGTACAGGGCAGGTTTATGGTACAGCAAGGTAGTTTGGAAAGCAGTGTATTAGGAACTCACAGGTGAAGAAGACATATCTGACATGCAGCTTCATGCTGGGGTGAGCTGTGATGTCTGCAGGGCGGGAAGCAAAGATCAGGGCTGCTGTGTTCTGTTATCTTGCTGCTCCGCCCTCCTGTAGAGGAGCTCTGTAACAGGCAGCCCCGATCTAACTGGCCAGACTGATAGAAGATCAAGCCCAGAGAGAGAATTCTTCTCCTGTTTGTGAAGAGACGTAGCTGCCGCTGCAGAGAGGAAGCAGGGAATAGTGGGCGCTTCCTCAGCCCCGTTTTTGGACAGACTGCTGCAACTATAGATGGGTTGATAGAGTGGTGTGATAGCCTGAGAATTCTATGCACAGATTCTTCTGCATGCTGCTGCTGGCAACATGACGCCCCCTCCCAAACCCCGCCCAGGGCAGCTGTCCCTCCCGCCCACCCCTAGTACCGGCCCTGTATACCACCCCCCGTGTTTTACAGTTGGCATAGTGTTTAAGAGCAAAGGTCTCTCCATTGGGCAATGCCAATGTAGTTCTTCTTCCTATGACCTTGCACTGAGAACATTGCCCACACGGGAATGTTCCAAAGGTCTTACATGGATCCTTCTTGGTATTTCCCTTATATTCACTTTGAACCAACATGGTCCCGAGTGAATTGGCTCTTTTAAAGGTAAGTTGTGGTTTATCTGAGATGAGATTCCGAAGAATAGGATCTTCTGTGAGTATGGGCCAGAATTTGGAGATAACTTTTCTTATCCGTGTGTGTTCGTTTGAGAAACACAGAATAATTCTCGAATTCTGCTCTTCGGAATTAATAGGGCGGGGCTTGGTTTTAAAAATCAAGCTCCTCCTATTTATATCTTTAACTCTATTGAACGCTTTCTTAAGGCAAGTTTTTGTATAGCCTCTAGCGAACAAACGAAGAGCCAAGGCATCACATTGATCGTGAAAGTCATTGTCCAAAGAACAGTTTCTCCTAATCCTAATGCCGCGTACACACGGTCGTTTTTTGCGATGAAAAAAAACGACGTTTTTTAAAACGTCATTTAAATTGATCGTGT
Source organism: Rana kukunoris (assembly GCA_029574335.1). Lineage (NCBI taxonomy): Eukaryota > Metazoa > Chordata > Amphibia > Anura > Ranidae > Rana > Rana kukunoris. Next base: position 515,988,905 of record CM056052.1, read on the forward strand.
GTGGGCAAAACGTCGTTTTTTGGCTTAAAAAAAACGACCAAAAAAAAATTCCAACATGCTTGAATTTTTTGTGTCGTTTTTCAAAACGTCGTTTTTTGTTTCACAAAAAGTCACCGTGTGTAGCAAAAACGTCTTTCAAAACGACGTTTTTCAACCCGCGCATGCCCAGAAGCTAGTTATGAAGCGAAGCTTTTCAATGGAAAAGTGTGGTGAACGTAACCTCGTTTTTTGTGAAAAAAACGATGGTGTGTATGCAACATCGTCTTTGAAAGTGACGTTTCAAAAACGTAGTTTTTTACTTCACAAAAAACGTCGTTTTTTTTCATCGCAAAAAACGACCGTGTGTACGCGGCATAAGGAATTGACTATAGGGGATTGATTTTTTTTTTAGAGGTTCCGGATGAAAACTGGTAGCGTGTAGTATTGTGTTGCCTGCTGTCTCTTTTCGAAAAAGAGTGGAATTGATTATACCTTCTAAAACTTTTTTGATGGTAATGTCCAAGAAGCTGATTTCTGACTGACTATGGGACATTGTAAAGAAGAGATTGAAATCATTGTGGTTCATGAGTTTCAATAACTCCGCTAGACCATCTTCTGGTCCGTCCCAAATAATAAAAATATCATCAATGTAGCGCTGCCACATAAGAATGTTGGCAGCGCACATAGATGCATTCTCTCCCAGGAGGAAATCCCGCTCCCACTCCCCCAGGTACAGGTTGGCATAGGAAGGTGCGCAGCACGTTCCCATTGCCACACCCTGTACCTGGAGGTAGTGGGAGCCCTGGAAGAGAAAGGTATTATGATGCAAAATAAATTCCAACATAGTTAGAATAAATGTATTAAACTTCCAGTCAGTAGTTGGCCGTTGTTTCAAAACCTGCCCAACAGCCTTCAATCCCAAATCATGGGGAATGCTGTTGTATAGGGTTTCAACATCTATAGTAACCAACCAAGCATCTCCGGGAATGGTCAGATCCTCAAGCATCTGTAACAGATGTATTGTATCTTTTGTATATGAGGGTAGATCAAGAACGTGTGGTCTTAAATATTGATCTATGACTTGACTCACCCCTTCTGAGATAGAGCCATTGCCGGAGATAATTGGTCTCCCTGGAGGGTCTGAAAGGCTCTTGTGAACTTTAGGCAGGGCATACATAGTGGGTTGCCTAGGGTGTTGGATACGAATGAATTCCCAGAGGTCTTTAATGATCACTCCTCTATAGAAGAAATCATCCACAAGGGAGTAAAAATCTTTATTAAAACCATCGGCCTGAGCCGGGGAAATCTTCCGATAACATTGTTATTTAAGATTTTTAGGCACATCCTCTCATAGTTGGTGTTGTCCATAAGGACAACATTACCCCCTTTGTCGGAGGCCTTTATTGTCACCCCTGGGAGATTCCTCAAAGGTGATCAAACATTGTGTTTAAAAAGTGTGTGTGTGTGTTATAACATTTCTTTTAACCACCGCTGAACGTCATGACAGCTACAGGCATCATTCAGATATCCATTCTTATGGTGCACAGGATCTCCGGCTGAAGAGATGATCATAGCGGCAGTTCCACTGCTTGATCGTTCTTATAGGGTGGCGGCGGGAATGGACATCCCCTTCCTGCCACCATCCGGTGCTTCCCCGGGCCCTCCCGTGCCATTGGTCTGTGGTGCCAGATGGATGGCCTTCATCTGGCTGAGTGCTCTGTTGTGGGTCTGGAGGACCTGTATGGTCGGCACCAGATACTGCTTTCTCTTTTTTTATTTCTTCAGTTAATTAAAAATTATTTGTTGGCCATGACACCGGTTTTGAACTTTTGGTATTCTAATCACTGTATACCCTCATGTTATCATTGACACTTTAGATGTATGTAAAGACATATATGCACTTTTTGTTACAATAATGTTGGATGGGAGGGGAAAGAGAAAAAAAGAGGGGGGGGGGAGAGGAAAGGGGAAAAACTGAGTCCAGCTAACTAAATGTTACATTTTCCATGATAAAATTCATGTACAAATGCTAGTATGATTGTACAACTGTTAATTTTAATAACAAATAAACCTTTGTTTAATAAAAAAAAGCCGCAGGCTGAAAGCATGAGATCCGTGAATTTTTTTTTTTTTTTTTCACGATATCATGCTTTCCAGCCTGGAGGAGAGATGTGGGGTCTTATTGACCCTGCATCTCTCCATAAAGAGTACCTGTCACAAACCATTCCTATTACAAGGGATGGTTACATTCCTTGTAATCGGAATAAAAATTATCAAAAGTGATGTAAAAAAAAGTGTAAAATAAAGACTTTTTTTTTTTTTTAAACTCCCTTATCCCCGGTAGCTTGCGCTCAGAAGTGAACACACACGGAAGTCCCGCCCACATATGTAAACTCTGTTCAAACCACACATGTGAGGTATCGCCACGTGCATTAGAGCACCAGCAACAATTCTAGCACTAGGCCTCCTCTGCAACTCTAAACTGGTAACCTGAAAAAAAAAAAAAATCGCTGCCTATGGAGATTTTTAAGTACTGAAGTTTGGCACCATTCCATGAGTGTGCGCAATTTTAAAGCATGACATGTTGGGTATGTATTTACTTGGCGTGACTTCATCTTTCACATTATACAAAAAAATTGGGATAACTTTGCTGTTTTATTTTTTTAATTCATAAAACCCTTTTTTCCCAAAAAAAGCGTTTGAAAAATTATTGCGCAAATACCGTGCGAGATAAAAAGTTGCAATGACCGCCGTTTTATTCCCTAGGGCAGTGATGGTGAACCTTGGCACTCCAGATGTTTTGGAACTACATTTCCCATGATGCTCAACTACACTGCAGAGTGCCTGAGCATCATGGGAAATGTAGTTCCCAAACATCTGGGGTGCCAAGGTTCGCCATCACTGCCCTAGGGTGTCTGCTAAAAAAAATATATTGTGTTTGAGGGTTCTGAGTCATTTCCTAGCAAAACAATTATGATTTTTTGCATGTAGGAGAGAGGTGCCAAAATAGGCCCAGTATGGAAGTGGTTAAACACAATGTTTGATCACTTTTATTGCTGTCACAAGGAATGTAAACGATGTTCTAAAAAAAAAAAAAAGGTTAAGCGTCTATGGAGATGTTTAGGTACTGTAGTTTGTCGCCATTTCACGAGTGTGTGCAAAAAGACACTCGCCCATCCTACAATCCAGCCTCCCGAACCCTCCAGTATTAGGGCGTTTGCGATAATACTGTAGGCATGCGTGTGTGACAGCTTGCAGCTTCCCAGCCAGGTGAGCATGTCTCACTGCGCTGTCCTGCATAGCCAGGCAATGTTCTGGGACCTGTGATGTGTCCCAGAAGATTGCAGGGAGGAAGGGCTGCCTAGGCGGTCCAAGCGAATGTGGAAGCTTGTTGGTAATCGTAATGCATTTGTGGAATCGAATAGTTGACCAGATAATCGGATCATGAGACCAATGAAGATGAGCACCCCTAATCTGATGGCAAAGCTAGAGTTGGGCTTTAATCTGGGCGATAGGAAGACCATGAACATCTAAATTCAGTGTTTGTTTTGGGGTTTTACTTTGTCCCCCCCCCCCCCCCCCTTGTAAAGTTGTTGGAAACAAACGGTTGTAGCCTTTTGCTTAGCTGGGGATGGCCTTAGATTAAAGTATAGCCAAAGCTCTTCTGGATATAATTTTGCTATAGGTCACAGGAGTGCAGTTTGTTCGGCACTACTGTGATCCATTTTCATCCATTGGGGCTAATGTCCACTGACCTCACTCGGCTGGTCCAGGCTCTGAGAATATCTTGACCATATGGTCAGGGTCCAGTGATCTGCCCCTCCAGTAAGTGCCTGAGGGACACAGCAGAGAGCTGTTGACTTGGCGACAAGGTGCTGCATCCACCTAGGTGACACGCACACACTAAAAATTAAATTTGTGTGTATATGTATACACACTTCTCTTGTTAAATTGACTATGATTGTAAAACCAAATACTATTCTATGACTTCACCCTTGTTAACTGCTCCCATTTTATGCTTTCTTTATCTTCCAGGCAGTACCTAGAAGAAGACTTTATATTATCGGTTTTTGTTCAACTTGCCTTGGCCCTAAAAGACTGTCACAAAAGGGGCGATGGGGGTCACACTGTTCTCCATAGAGACCTGAAACCAGCCAACATATTTCTAGATGCCAAGAGGAATGTCAAACTTGGAGACTTTGGGTTAGCTCGAATATTGCACCATGATACCAGTTTTGCTAAAACATTTGTTGGTACTCCTTACTACATGTCGCCTGTGAGTATTTCTTGCCTTCTATTCTTATAACCTACAAAGCAACCGTCATAACTAGTCTTGTGCCGGAAACTAAAAATTCCATATGTTGCGTAGACAGATGTTCAAGCAACAACAAAAATAGAACTATGCAGCTTCAGAAACCTAAATCTACAATTGAGCCAAGAGAAATGCAAAAAAAACATTCTAAAGCTAGGTCTAATTTGCTCTAGCAAAGGTGGGGGGGGCGAGGGTCCTTCCTGAATCCGACATGCAATCGGACACTGAATGGAATAACATTCTAGTGTGTGTGTGTGTGTGTGTTTTTAAATACGAATAGACACTCCGCTGTTCGGCCTCTGTTTTCTACCTGGCTTCATTTGATTTCTAAATCATGGGATGATGGATAGAAGGGTGCTGGTGGGGCCACCCACAAGGTGGATTTTTGTTTGGTTGGGTGATCGGGAAATGTATCTGTCTCGCCAGCATAAATTTCTAAAGTGATGAGGCAGCCCAGACTTTCTGGTCTATTGATTATGTGATGCATCAACAATATCTCTTCTCTCCATCCTTGAGTTTGCAGATCTGTGTCGGACAGTAAACTGTGCTCAAGCAGAGCAACACACGTTAACCGACAATACTTGCTGCTCCCTAACCGTTTATAGTTTGCTACAAATACATACGTCTTACTTCAGCTTGTTCAATTAAGCTTTGACTAAGTCCTGATTCCCACCGAATGAAAATTCTTGCTACCTCGGCATGATTTCATGTGTGGCTTGCTGACATTTGGGCGACTTAATGCACAGATGTCAAACAAGTTGCACATGAAAGCACTAAAAATAGTGTGGGAACCTTCTCAAAATCGGTGCAAGTTGCAGTTGCACCGATATGAATGGCTCCATAGCCAAAAATAAGGTGGGACTTGTCATGTGATGTTACTCTGCGCCTACCATGGCCTGTAGCACCATGAAAGGAACCAAATGTTGGTTCTCCCATCCCCCCCCATATTTAAAAAAAAATTTGAATGTCCCAGTAAAACACACAGGCTTAACTCCTTCTGGACAGAAAATGCACATGAAGCATTTGACCTTCCTTTCACACCGCCAACACTATAAATACAAACCCATGTTCTCATTTGGCCTATATCGTACCACTTCAGAAATCTCTATTAAAGTGTATATTTACTGTAGCTGCAGACTCCTTAATAAAGGGACACTTGCCTGTCCAGGGGTTTAGCACTGTCCTCAAACAGGCCAGACTTCGTGGCACTGGCATTTTTACCCTTTGTGGCTTACTACTGTGCTTCATGAATCTTCCCACAGCCTCCCAAAAGGGTGGCGGGGCAAACATCTGCTAGGATTGTCTAGGTCAGGGATCTCCAAACTATGGCCCTCCAGTTGTTCAGGAACTACAATTCCCATCATGCTTAGTCATGTCTGTGAATGTCAGAATTTTACAATGCCTCATGGGAAATGTAGTTACGAAACAGCTGGAGGGCCGTAGTTTGGAGACCCTTGGTCTAGGTGATCAGATGCATATCTAAACTAGATGGCCACTTCCCAAAAAGTATCCAGAAGTGGGGGAGGAGTTGGAAAAAGTAAAACTTCCCCATTTTGTGTTAAGTTCTGCTTTAAGCTTTACCTCCATGCTGTGTGAAATTTTAATTTTAATGAAGTGTTTCCCTTTTTTATTTTCTAGGAGCAGATGAATAGAATGTCTTACAATGAGAAGTCTGATATATGGTCGTTGGGCTGTCTTCTCTATGAACTGTGTGCTCTTTCGTAAGTAATACTTGGGAGAAGCTTAGATTTATGTATGTACATTTGTACAATCCTTGATTAGTATTGCCACTGAATACACAATGATCACTCCTTTACTTCGATAACCTGACAATTCTTGTGTCCTGCCAAGGAGTGGGCATTAGGTATCTGTTACTATGGACTGGATAGATGGCGCATTTCTGACAGAACAAAGCTTTTGTGTTGAAAGTTTAAAATGGCAGACAGGTTTATCTTAATGTAACCTGCCTTTTTTCTCCCCCCCCCCCCCCCCCGCCTAGGCCACCGTTTACAGCTTATAATCAGAAAGAGTTGGCAGAAAAGATCAAAATAGGGAAGTTTCGACGCATTCCTTACCGCTATTCAGAAGAATTGAACCAAATTATTACACAGATGTTAAACCTGAAGGTGAGTTCTGTCAAGTTTTGAAACCACAGGATGAAAACAAATATAGTAACACCATGGGATTGATGGTGCAATGGGGCCTTCAGCTCCATAGTAAGTGGTGCGTTTATTTTATTTTTTAATGACATAAACTGCAAGATTAGTAAAGAGTGTCAGAAGTTCAATACAACCTTTTACTTTAGAGCAGAATGAAACCAGTATCTGCCCAGATGTAATTTTGGAGTTGTGATCACAACTTTAGAATTTCCCTGTACTCCCAACTGTTAGCATTTTTATTCTAAAAGCACTTTAAACTAAACTGGCCCTTTACCATGTGATCAGATGTGTCGGACAGCTGATCATGAATGTAAACGCAAGCCGGTCATCAGCTTTTCTTTCCTCGTGCTGACTGTATGAAGAAAAGAGCCGATAACCGGCTTGTGCTAAAGGGACATCTTTTTTTTGAAAACTTTGTTTATTTGGTTTTCTGCACATACAGAAGTATATTAGGCAAAGGCACAAAATCGGTAACAATTCACATTAAAAGTACCACAGAGACATCAACGTACATGGCAGAAGTCATCGTAATATGCAGGGTATTTCCCCAGGCCCTCAACGGAGGGACCATAATGACTGACCCAGAGTAGTTACCGTGGATCCCTAGGGATCCCCACCTTATAATCATCTGAACTAGTAACAAATCACTCCAGACTCGGAACAACCAGCCAAACGCACTCATTGCCATACAACCGCCCCGATCGTCTGCCCACCCCACCCCCTCGTACCCACACCCCCCTCGATGTCAAGCCATGGCTGCCATATCTTAGTGAATTTTTTAGGACACTCCCTATCCCTGTATATGCACTTATACATTGGTAAAACCTTATTTATCATACGGAACAGCATTTGAATAGTAGGAGCAGAGGCATTTTAAAATCATACGTATCATAATCCGAGCGGGTATCGTAGGTATGGAGTCGTTGATCACTCCCAGCAGTCCAGCTTCTGGAGCAAAAGGAACAGACAAATGCTGGGTGTCCTTAAAAAAAAAAAAAAAAAAAAGTCCTTCCAGTACGTAGACAAAACGGGGCATGACCAAAACATATGTATATAATCGGCCTCCGATGAGCTGCACCTAGGGCGGGAAACTGTAGTAACTAGACCCATACGGGCCAGCTTAGCCAGCGTATAATGCAGCTGGTGAATACATTTAAATTGGACGTATCGGTCATTTGACCCTCTAAGACAGGGGTCTTCAAACTACGGCCCTCCAGTTGTTCAGGAACTAAATTTCCCATCATGCCTAGTCATGTCTGAATGTCAGAGTTTTACAATGCCTCATGGGATGTGTAGTTCTGCAACAGCTGAAGGGCCGTAGTTTGAGGATCCCTGCTCTAAGATCAAGGAAGCAGACCTCCGAGGCCTCCTCCCACCCTTCTTCGGACAGCCCCGGAATGTCTACCTCCCATTTCCGCTGGGCAGCTAAAGGGACATCTACACTGATTATCAAGCCATTGATTATCTGTGTCCTAATTATCAGTGCAGCCTCCTCGGCACACATCGGTGAAGACAAAAAAAATTACCTGTTTGCAAAATTGTATAACTATTAAAAATGTGGCTATTTATTTTTTCTCCTAAAATGTTTGGTCTTTTTTTTCCCGTTTTTATCAAAAAAGAAACTGCACGGTTAATCGTTAATTTTGAAGCGAGATCACTTTTTTTTTTTTTACATTGGTACACAAGTAGCTGTTTACTCATGTTTAATATTGCTAGAAAGGAGCCCCATGATATACATGGATAAATAGCCTGTACTGCCTCCATAGAGGGTAGCTTAAATTAAGCGGGTCTGGTGCTGATTTACTATGTATGTATGTATTATATATTCCAAAGCTGTATAGTAGAGCTTCCAGCCCTGTGCTATATCTAAAAAATTGTTGCCTATATTTGTATTTTACTGTAGCATTATAATCTGAACTAACTAGCCTGGCAATCGCAAGCTTATTTTAAAGCATTGTAGGAACTTTAATTTGTAGCATCTTATTTGTTGATGCTTGCTTTTAGTTCTTAAAATGTCATGCTCTTAGACGGCTTTTAGACGTTTCACATGGTGATTTGGTTTGTCAGGACTATTTAAGACCTTCCATTGAAGAGGTTCTTCAGACACCTCTGGTATCGCCTATTGTGGCAGAAGAACAAAACAGAATATCGGAAAGAAGAGTCAAGAAAGCTGCAGAACAGGAGCAGGCGCACCATCCAGACCCCACGTTGTCTGAGCTCAGACTAAAGGAACAGCAATTGCTGGCACGAGAAAAGGCTTTGAAGGAGAGAGAGGATCGGCTTGAGCGTAAGTTCATGGTCCCTGAAAACCAAATTTTTATTTTTTTTGTCCCCCTTACGCCTTTTTAAGTTTTGTGAACCTGAGGGACTTGCTGTTGGTTTATAAAAGAGCGTGGGCTTTACATACAGTGCCTTGAAAAAGTATTCATACTAGGGCGGCAACTAACAAATATTTTCATAATCGATTAGTTGGCCAATTATTGTATCGATTAATCGGATAATAGCCTTAAAAAAAAATAGATTTATTTTTTATTTTTTTGGCACAATTTGTTGTTGGGCAGATTACAAAGCACAAATTGCCGCAAAAACACATTGCACGCTTTTCTGCAGCTTCTCCATTGAAGTATATTGAACCAAAAAAAATGGCACCGTTTTGCGCTAAAAAGTCCTTGCCCTTTCCAAATCCACAGCAGCTGAGAAAAATTATGGATGTGAACGTGTCCCATAGTTTAAACAAGTAAATTAACTGTAGTGCGTTTCTGCAAAAAACAGGTGTGAACCCAGTCTGAGATGTTTAGTAACATAATGGGGTTAAAAGAGCAAATAATTGCTACTGTAAGGGGTTCATTTTTTTACTGTGGGACAGTGAAAGTAATATTTACAGTAGCGATTTTGCTTTTTTGTACTATAAAGGGAAAATTTTCGTTTTTTTAACCCCATTATGTTACTGGTCGATCGCTTATGAAAATTGTAATCGATTAATTTCGTAGTCGATTAGTTTCGGCCCTAATTCATACCCCCTTGAATTGTTCCACATTTTGTCATGTTGCAACCAAAAACTTAAATGTATCTTATTGGGATTTTATGTGATGATCCAACGCAAAGTGGCACATAATTGTGAAGTGGATTTTTATATATATATATATATATATATATATATATATATATATATATATATATATATATATATATATATATATATATCTGAAAAGTGTGATGTGCATTTGTATTCAGTCAATACTTTGCAGTAAAAGGGGGTTCTACAATTACAGCTGCAAGTCTTTTTGGGACATTTTTTGCACATTTGCAAAATTGCCTAAAGCTGCACACGAGGCCCCATGCACACGAGAAGCAAATGCAAAAACATCTAAACACACGTTTTCAAAGGCAAAAGCCGGCGTTTAAAACGCCAGTTTTTGCCGTGAATTTTGCAGCGTTTTACCGCGTTTGCGTTTATAAGCGTTTAGTTAAGAGACATCATAAGACCGTCCCTAAGCTCAAAAAACAATATTAACCATTTCAGCCATTTTGAGAGACCAAAGTGAGTAGCAGCTGAAAGAGCAGCAGTATACTTGTATTTAACGTGTCACTTGCCACATCACCTGCCACAAGCTGCGGATTGTCCACTTGCCATGTCACCTGCCACAAGTTGTGAATTGTCCACTTGCCACGTCATCTGCCACGTCACCTGGCCATGCCACTTCCAAAGAACCAAGCGAAGTGGGGTTCACCGCTCCAGGAAAATCCCAAGTGCACTCGTGGATCAGTCCAGGTATATTCGGGTGCTGGCAATGCACTAGGCCAGGGGTAGGCAACCTCGGCTCTCCAGCTGTGCTGAAACTACAAATCCCATCATGCCTCTGCCTCTAGGAGTCATGTCTGCGATTGTCAGGGTCTTGCAATGCCTCATGGGACTCGTAGTTTCAAAACGGCTGGAGAGCCGAGGTTGACTACTCCTGCACTAGGCAATAGAAATAACAAAGAACGGATGGACGGCCGCACACCGGAAAACTCTTGAGTTGTCTTTATTGAAAAAGCATAAGCAGGCACCACAGATACACAGCAAGAATAAAAAAACAGCCAACGCGTTTCACACTTGGTTGGTGCTTATTCATGACCTTATTCAGGTCATGAATAAGCACTAACCTAGTGTGAAACGCGTCGGATGTTTTTTGATTCTTGCTGTGTATCTGTGGTGCCTGCTTATGCTTTTTCAATAAAGACAACTCAAGAGTTTTCCGGTGTGCGGCCGTCCATCCGTTCTTATTTCTATGGCCATGCCACCTGCCACAAGTTGTGGATTGTCCACTGGCCACGTCGCCTGCCATGTCACCTGGCCACGTCACCTGCCACAAGTTGTGGATTGTCCACTTGCCATGTCACCTGGCCACGTCACCTGTTCACATCACCTGACGACATTGCCTCCCACAAGTCGTGGATTGGCCACGTCACCTGTCACTTCAACTGGCCACATCACCTGCCACAAGTTGTGGATTGTTCACTTGCCACAAGTTGTGGATTGTCCACTTGCCATGTCACCAGGCCACGTCACCTGGCCACGTTACCTGGTCACATGACCTGCCACAAGTTGTGGATTGTCCACTTGCCACATGACCTGGCCATGTCACCTGCCACAAGTTGTGGATTGTCCACTGGCCACGTTACCTGCCACACGTTGTGGATTGTCGACAATGCAATGCAAGCAATTACAGTTGTTTTTGTTTTTTTGTTTTTTTCATCATTTGCCATCATTTTTGAGATTTCTAATGTAAAAAAAAATAGGTCACCTTTAAAAAACGCTTATAAACGAAATTAAACAAGATTATCGGCGTTTTGCTTCAGGAAAAATGAGGGTAAACTCAACTGCCTAAACGGCAATAAACGAGATTGTGCATGGACACATAGGATAACATTGAATGTGTTCAGGGGCAGTTGGAAAAATATGTCCAAATGCCTCTGAACTCGAGTTTACCAGCTTCTCGTGTGCATGGGGCCTAATGCATTTTTGTGTGTAGCTGCCTCCCAAGCAACCCATAATTGCTTGCCTGAGCGCTCTCTCGGCTCCTGTGGCTGTCAATCGAACTCGGTCAGCCAATCGGGTGATGGGTCAAGACTCTGCTCAGGTGCCCCCCTTTGGAATCCTACTGACTGGGAGACACAGCGCTTGATGGGAAGGAACCTGGGCTGCTCTTTGCAAAACCAACTGCATAGAGGAGGCAAGTGGAAAGAACATGGTTTGTTTAAAAAAAAAAAAACTGTACAATTGCTTGAAGGCTTCATGAACAGTTGTGTTTTATACTGAGATTAAAGTACACAGGTGGACTCTAGGTGACTTCTGAAGGCAATTGGTTCCATTAGATTTTAGTTGGGGGTATCGGTGTAAAGGAGGCTGAATACAAATGTATACCACACTTTTCACATATTTGTAAAAAAAAAATGAAATCCATTTATCATTTTCCTTTCACTTCCCAATTATGTGCCACTTTGTGTTGGTTTGTCACAAAAATACCAATAAAATATTTTTTGATTGTAACTTGACAAAATGTCAAATTTTGAGGGGGTATGAGAACTTTTTCAAGTCTCTGTATAGGAGAGGCACATGGTGTCCAGAGTACTTTCTTTACAGGTGGTGTTTTAATCTCTCTACCCCCCCCCCCCCCCCCCCAAAACCACCACTTAAATGTGTAAGCATATAATTGGCATACCCTTTCTGTGCTAGTTAATCAAAACGCCTCTCTCATAATCTTCATTTCTTTCAGAACGTGAAAGAGAGTTGTGTGTACGGGAGAGGCTATCAGAAGATAAACTTTCAAGGTAGGTTTATGTGCTAATATTTGTAAAACATAAACGGTGTGTAAAATGTATTTATATATATTTTTTTTTGCAATAATAGATGGGGGGGGGGGGGGGAAATCCAATAAAATTGCTAGCTGTGACAGGAGTGTAACGAATTCTGACTCTATGCTTTCCTTCTCCACAGGGCTGAAAACTTGATGAAGAACTTTAACATGCTGAAAGAGCAGCGTATCTACGGAGCAGCTATCGAAAATGGGATAGGTACGAGAGCCAACAGGAAGCCTCTGGAAGCTTTATTAGATTGGCAGAACTGCTAGTCTTAGTAACAATGTTTGTTTTTAGAACAGTATATCATGTATTTTTTTTATTTAATGGTTCAGATTGTGTATATTAATAAATGACTTATTTTTTATTTTTTTTATGACATTTGAGCTGGGCTTAGGTAATTAACAAAGGTATAGCTGTTCTGTCTTGCATTAAACCATGGCTTTTTGTAGTGGTACCCCAAAATGGAAAATTCTGGACCAAAACCAAAAATTCAGGATACACTTGGCTAATACCATAATGTTGTTTTTTTTTTTTTTTTTGTAGGGTGGGTTTTATAGCTTGGTGTTATCCTGACATTCGGTTACTGATTGCGCGCGCACAAAGACAAATGTTCTTTAACCTTCTGCACACATCGCAGTAAAACACTTATTTTTTTTTTTTTTTATATATATATATATATATATATATATATATATATATATATATATATATATATATATATATTTTTAATCGTTTGCTTTTGAAGACATTTTAACACTAGGCTTCTGTTGAAACAATTTAAAAATTGAAAAATGCTAAGTGTTCCAGGCTTGTGTCCATATGCAAATATGCTGTTTGGGAGAATTTTAAGTGTTTACAACTCTACTACCTATATAGCTTATTGGCTGACATTTAAGGGGTTAGGCTAATAGATGGGTTATAGTTGCCACTGTGTCCTTTCAAAGACAATGTGTTACTTGCCTTTCTTTGGCACTTCAGTTTAGCGTCTTGGCTGCTATTGCAGTCCTGCACTAAGCCACTAGAAACTGACCAAGGAGTGCAAGATATGGAGGCGAGAGCTTTGACCCTGAGTGAAAAGGCAAAAGGTGTCAGACTTCTGTTTTGAATGGGTTGCAAACTACCACTTGGTGGGTCTTTTTACAGACTAATTTCTTGTACACACAATTGGATTTCCATCTGACTTTTCTGTGGATTTTGGTCCGAAGGGCGTTGGCCATGAACTTGTTCTGCATACACACGTTGCCAACATTCACCAAACCATGTGGGTTTTCAGCTCTTTACCGCCACCCTTTGGGCAACTTCTGCTTATGTTGTCTTCTGAGCGTGCATGTTGTATTTTGGATTTTAGTTGGATGGACTTGTGTACACATGATCAGATAAACTGACGTAACAGATTTATGAACAGCCAATATTTGTTGTCTTTTTAATTCTGCCAACAATTGTCTGATGGAGCATACACGGTCAGATTATCTGTCGGACAATTATGGTCATAAAGTTGGATTATGTGTATGAGACTTAAGAGTGGGCACAAAATAGGGGGGGTGTGAACTGCAGTAGCTAGTAAAAAAATATAGATAGATACTGTACAGCAGCATGAACACATTTCTCTTCTTGGGAAGATTTCTTTTCATGCTCTAGTGATGCTATTAAACTTAAAGGAAATTGCCACAAAGTGAAGGGTATTCCCCTTTTTAAAACCTCAACCTTCTGTTGGCAACTGTTAAATTTTCCATCAGTTAAAATGTTTGTTGCCTGTAGTCACCAGGACGACTTAAGAGGGGTACACAAATGGCAAATGTTGCCAGTGGTTCTAACCTTTCCACATTCAAGCAAAACATTTCACTGTACATAAATGTTTAACCACATACCGACCGCCCATCGTCGTTATACGGCGGGACGGTGGCACTGCTGGGCGAGAGCACATAGCTCTACGTCCTCCCTTTAGGGGCCGCTAGGGGGGAGCTCGTCCCGCGTGCCCGGCAGGCGCGATCGCTCGTTACAGAGCGGGGACCGGGAGCTTTGTGTGTAAACGCAAAGCTCTTGGTCCTGTCAGCGGGGGAAACGCTGATCTCCTGTTCATACAATGTATGAACAGAAGATCAGTGATTTCCCCTAGTGAGTCAACCCCCCCCCCCCCCCCCCCCCCCCATACAGTTAGAACACAGTTAACCCCTTCCCTGCCCCCTAGTGTTAACTCCTTCACTGCCAATGGCCATTGATCGCTATAAAAAATGACAATGGTCCCAAATATTTGTCAAAATTGTCTGATGTGTCCGCCATAATGTCTCGGTACTGAAAAAAAATGCTGATCGCCGCCATTACTAGTAAAAAAAAAAAAAAATAATAAAAATGCCATAAAACTACCCCCTTTTTTTGTAAATGCTATAAATTTTGCGCAAACCAAACACTAATTTAGATTTTTTTTTTTTTACGAAAAATATGTAGAAGAATACGTATCGGCCTAAACTGAGGGAAAAAAATGTTTTTTTTATATATTTTTTGGGGATATTTATTATAGCAAAATGTAAAAAATATTGAATATTTTTCAAAATAGTCGTTCTATTTTTGTTTATAGCGCAAAAAATAAAAACCACAGAGATGATCAAATACCACCAAAATAAAGCTCTATTTGTGGGAAAAAAGGACTCCAATTTTGTTTGGGAGTCACATCGCATGACCGCGCAATTGTCAGTTAAAGCGACGCAGTGCCGAAGCACAAAAAGTGCTCTGGTCTTTGACCAGCAATATGGTCGGGGGGGTTAAGTATTGATAAATGTATAATCAGAACTGTATGAGGTAATCTGATGTTGATATTGTTTTATTGATCTGTATTTTAGCTAAAACTATATAATTAAACTGCATCATTACTTCTGACTTGCTTTTCCAGATCTTGTATCTTCCATAAGAAGTAAGAAAAATGCCCACTTTGGCACTGAAAGTAAAGAGAACCGCAGTGGCAGCAAACCTCCCAACACCCAGGCCAAGTGTACAGAGTTAAAGCAGCGGCTGCAAGCTGCCAATGTGCGTGCCCAGGCCCTGTGTGAGCTGGAGAAGAACTATCAGCTAAAAAGCCGGCAAATACTTGGAATGCGATGAGAGATGCTGTATATTTGAGAAAATTGGAAACTATTTTTTATAGCAGGGTCGTCCTTAAAAGTTATTTTTCAAATTAATTTATACATGTTTGAATGGTTATGTCAGTTGAACATACTAATTGGTTAGTTTGAAAGGTGTGTCCTGAATGTGAGGATTCTGTAGTGAATACAGAAAGTGATGTGGGTTTTTTCTTTTCTTCAGGACTGAACCAAAAACATTTTAGAATTTTAAGCGGTTGTTTTTACATATTATTCCTAAAAATAGATTCACATAAGTGCTGCCCCCAAATCTTGCATCTGCTAAAACATAATTTAAGAGATTTATCACAAAACGGTACTGAGAACACATGTGTATGTTTTTCACGCACTACTATTAACATCTGTGAGGCCAAATATTGCACCAGGTAATCACTAAAAGTGGCAAATGCATCTTCTAAAAATTGTACTGTAACATTGATCTGTATCATAGAGAATAATGTGATTTCCATTGTTGGGCAGATGCACACAGATTGCACTAGTGTGAGCAGGGGCCTAAGGTTTGTATGCTTCGAGTTTTCAGTCTTTAAAGCGGAGGTTCACCCAAAAATCAACTTTCTGCCGCTAGATCAGCATACTGCTGACATCTGCAGTATGCTGGATTTTTATTCAATTTTTTGTACTCATCGTTTTAGCCGTCTTTCTTCTCCGGCACCGAGCGGCGGCTTATCCTTCTGGGTATAGGCATTCTTAAATCAACCGCAGTTGATTGACGGGCTTGGATAGCGCGTCAGGCTTTCTGAAAATACCCAAAGTGACACTCGGGTGTTTACGGCGCCTGTGCAGTCAGCTCTACATGGCAGGCGCCGGTGCCGTATAGCGCCGTAAACAGCCGAGTGTCATTTTTGGAAGGCGTGACGCGCTATCCAAGCCCGTCAATCAGCTGCGCTTGATTTAGGAACACCTACTCCCCGCAGGATTTCCCGCTCGGAGCCAGAGAAGAAAGACGGCTAAAACAAGAAGTACAAAAAGTAAAAATAAAAAATCCAGCATACTGCCGATGTTGGCAGTATGCTGGATCTAGTGCCAGAAAGTTGATTTTTGGGTGAGTCTCCGCTTTAATGCCTTATGAACACTTGAGTGTATGTGATCTGTCTTTGAAATATAAATTTGCAAATTAGACTGAATTTTATTTATAACCATTTTCTGGTTTATTTGTTACATACAAAATGTGTGACCTTTTTATTTGTTTTACTTTTATCAACACCTATTTTAAAGTGGTTGTAAACACCAAATAAAAAAAAAAAAAACTGCGAGACAAAGGCATACTGAGCTAGTATGCATTACTTTCCTTGGATTGAAGCTGTCCTCGTCTTCCCCTTCAGCCGCAGCTATCTCTCCTGGAGGTTACTTCTGGGTATTGCCGATCCACCGTTGTGATTGGCCGGAGCGGCATAGACGTCACTCCTGCGCATGTTCCCGCCACGTTCCTGCATATTTCCATTCAAGACCCGGCATGCTCAGTGCGCCTGCACCGCTGTCATCGATGCCCAATTTTCTGCAAATATCTCCTTAACCATGTAGGTTAAGAAGATATTGCAAGCACCTACAGGGAAGCCTTAATGTAGGCTTACCTGTAGGTGCAAGTAGTATCAGAGGTTATACAACCGCTTTAAGGGTCCTTTCACACGGAGCGGACAGTTTTTCGGTCCACTCAGCGGGGGGTCCTGCTCAGCTGTCGGCGGACAGGGCGGTCCCTGCACACTGTGCAGGGACCGCCCTGTCTCTCCTCTGCTCTCCCCTATGGGGAATCGGATGCAAACGGACCGTTCCGCCGGACGGAAGAAAAATAGGGTTTTCTTCCGTCCGAAAAACCGGATCCAGACGGACGCGGATCTTTGCGGACGTTAGCGGATGCATCATCCGCTAACGGACACGACCCCATAGGCGTCCATTACAAGTCCGTAAACGGACTTGTAAAAACGGACGAACGGAGGCGGACATGTGAAAGGGGCCTAAGAGATCCCCTCACCTCTGTATGTGTTTGTTTATTCTCTTACGGGAGTGAAAGTTAAACAAGCTTGTTTTCTTTTTCTCTTTTTGTATTTTTTTTTTTTTTACACACCTTTTGGCCATCTGCACTATAAGCTCTTGGTAGCATGAAGTGGGCAGTTGGCTTTAACACCCCCCCACCCCCTGCAAACTAATGGAGGGCCTCATGTGGATGTTATTTCTAATGCTAAAGGTATCCTTTAAATTGAGCCTAGACCAGTTTTTCGCAACTTTCTTCTTCAATGAAGGCACCCTTTAAAGTTGTGCACAATCTCAAGGCACCCCATTATAAAATGTGAAAAACTAAACGTTTTTACATAACGCTGCAACAGTCACAACTGTAGGACAACAAGTGATTGAGATGATTTTATTCTTCCAAGGCAAATGCACCTTTTGCACACTGGTACTGACTAGTACCTCACTCAGCTAATGTGACACCTAGTGCCGATGGAGAGGTGCAAACAACAAGGATGCTATACAGGCACCCAACATTCCCCTTATCAACCTCATTGGTTGTTAGAACGCCAGTGCCTGGACGGTTATAATGGTGCACACTGAAAGCCTGTGGCTTTGTGTAACGCAAAGGCAGGCTTGATTACAGTTTTAGGCATTTGCCTTCCCCCCTTTGAAGAAACCTGAGGGCACCCTGGTTGAAAGTCTGGCCTAGATTATGAACGTTAAGCCATTTCAGGGAGGAATCAGGCTTGACTTGAATTTGTACCTGAAATGGAGCCAAAAATGCACAGGACCCCTGTGCAATGCGCTCCGCGGCTGCCATGGAGATGTATGGATCAGCTCCATTGAGAAACCTGCATCAAATTTGCACTAGTGTGAAGCCTTTGAGTAGGCGTAAAAAGTACCCAAAGGCATTTAATGAACAAAAGAACATTTTCCAATAATTGTTCTCTCTAGCAGTATACAATCCAATGTACATAATACTGTATCCAAGGGAGAACTATGCAAAAATGATATTAAGTTCTATACAGTAGGTGACATTAAGGAAGTACGGTTGAATTCCATGATCTTAAGCAAAGAGAAAAAGATCAAGCCTTTTCACGACAAATTACATATATGTCCTCTGACAACTGTAGTAATTGGGTGCAATAAAGAGGGTTTCCCTGAGTAACAGAGAAAGGGGGGGTAAACAGAAGGAGATTACCTGCCTGGGTGTCTGTCTCTACTGCCACCTCACCTTCTATTTTCAGGGAGAAGATTGTATGTAAAGTATCCAAGGATTCTACACCCTCTCAGACTTTGTATGTGTATCCTTTAGTACAGTAACCATTTTTTCATTAAAGTGATACTAAGGTCTTGTCTTGTTTGTTATTTTTAAAGAAAAATAAAGTTCTACTCACCTGCTCTGTGCAGTGGTTTTTCACAGAGCAGCCCAGATCCTCCTTTTCTTGGGTCCCTTTTCTGTGCTCCTGGCCCCTCCCTCCTGTTGAGTGCCTCCCACAGCAAGCAAGCAGCTTACTATGGGGGCAACTGAGCCGAGCTGCAGCTCTGTGTGTCCATTCTGACCCAGAGCTGCGGTTCGGCCCCACCCCCCTCTCTCCTCATTTGCTTTAATGACTTTGCCAGCAATGTGAGCCATAGGTGCCACTGCTGTGCCTCAGCCAATGGGGAGGGAGAGTCTCAGATGGCCGAGGCACTCGTGCATATCAATGGGGAGCTGCTGCACAATGAAGGTTTTTTTTTTTTTATCTTGATGCATAGAATGCATTAAGATGAAAAACCTTCTGCCTTTAGAATCACTTTATCAGCTTATGTTTCATAAAGATACATTTATCACTGGACTCTTCCATGCCTTTTCTATTTCAATTTAAGCCACCAGGAACATATAATACATTTTTGTGTATTTCTGGGAATATTGTCAATGGGTTCATTTAATAGGTCACATGTTTTGATTTACTTTTTTTTGTAAGATCTGCTGTTACCAGTGTGTAGTTATGGGGAAGGAAGGATAGAGGAAAATTAGGGAGTAAAAAGTCAAGTGGAAAAGAATGGGTATGTTACAATGGCTGAGGAACGGTGTTGACTATTTAGGTTGGGGAGGCGGTTCAGCTTCACTCTTTTTTTTTTTTCCTTATTGGCATGGAGGTTAAATTTGTGTTGAAATGGTGTTCCTGGTAGCCAGGAGGGTAACATGAGAAGCAAAGTGGGTCTTTAGCTTCAGAGTTGGGGTCAGACAATATAGAAATCGGGTTGATTGTGGGGGAGATGCCAGCATTTGTGTGCCCATGACAGTGTCATATGCATGAACAACATGAGACCAAAAGTCATATATTTAAGGGCATATCCACCACAGCTGCAGACTGGTGCATCTCTCTGTCTCTCTCCCACATCTCCAACAGGCCAAGTGGAGGGGAAGATCCTATGTTTTGTAAGAGGGCATTGCTACCAGCATGTTAGGATTCTATAACTCGTCCTAGGCTGCGGACGCTACACTGGTCTTGTGTTAGAATGGATGTTTTTTCTGCTTCATCCTCCAAGATGCTACAGCCCAAGGCTTTGAACAAAGTCAACTTTATGTCGTGAAAACTGTTTTGAGAGCAAATTGATAAACCCATTGAGTTGTAGGTATTACAGCCAGCGTCCCAGAAGGGGGGGTAGGTTTGAGGTAAAATTGTTGAATAGCTGTGGTTAGTTTTTGTGCATTGCACTTATGATTTTTTATTATAGGTACTTATACAGCCCTTTACATATATATTGTATATTCACATCAGTCCCTGTCCTCAAGGAGCTTACAATGTAAGGTCCCCAACTCACAATTATGCACTAGGGCCAGTTTAAACAGGATCCAATTAACCTACCAGCTTGTCTTGGTAGTGTGGGAGGAGACCCATGCGGGCACAGGGAGAACATGCAAACTCCAGGCAAGAAGTAATGGGAGATAAAGGGCCGCAGGTTCTGATAAGGAAGTCTGAGTATACCCAGTTTGGGAGAATCCTTGGGTTTCCCAGTAAAGGATTTGGTGGGGAGCAATGTGTAACAGTTATATATATTAGGGTTGTCCCGATACCGATACTAGTATCGGGACCGATGCCGAGTATTTGCGGGAGTACTCCCACAAATACCCCCGATACTAAAATAGAATACTCCCCCCCCCTCCTATTGCAGCGATGTCCTGTCCCTCATACTTGTAGATATGCCGCCGCCGCCGCATACCGCCGTTAATCTCCCTGCATTATAGCTAGCGCGCATTACAAGCTTTCGTTCTGAATACTTGTAAATGCCCGCGCCGCCCCTTCTTGGGATTGGATGGATCTGTTCAGTCCCGAGCAAGGGGGAGTGTCTATGCACGAATCCGCATATAGACACTCCCCCTTGCGTGGGATTGGACGGATCCCTCAGATTCCCGAGAAGGGGAATGTCAATACACAGCGGCGTGGGCATTTACAAGTATTCAGAACGAAAGCTTGTAATGCGCGCTGCGCTATAATGCAGGGAGATTAACGGCGGTATGTGGCAGCGGCGGTGGCATCATCATATCTCCAGGTATGAGGGACAGGACATCGCTGCAATATGGGGGACATGACATTGCTGCAATATGTGGGGGACAGGACATGGGTGCAATATGTGGGGGGACATGACATGGCTGCAATATGTGGGGGGGGAAATGGCTGGGGGGACATGGCTGCATTTGGGGACACGTTAAAAAAAGTATCAGTATTCGGTATCGGCGAGTACATGAAAAAAAGTATCGGTACTTGTACTCGGTCCTAAAAAAGAGGCATCGGGACAACCCTAATATATATATTTTTTTTTTCCAGTTAACCACTTAAGCCCCGGACCAATATGCTGCTAAATGCCCAAAGGTGTTTTTACAATTCGGCGCTGCGTCGCTTTAACAGACAATTTTGCGGTCGTGCGATGTGGCTCCCAAACAGATATAGCTTTCTTTTGATGGTATTTGATTGTCTCTGCGATTTTTATTTTTTCTGATATAAACGGAAAAAGACCGACATTTTTGAAAAAAAAAATGATATTTTCTACTTTTTGCTATAAGAAGAATCTAATAAACTAAATTTTAGTCAAACATTTAGGCCAAAATGTATTCAGCCACAAGTCTTTAGTAAAAAAAAATCCCAATAAAAAAATAGCTACCTAGCGGCAACAGCGACACTAATACAGCGATCAGAAAAACGATCGCTTAGTGACACTGGCAATAGGGGGTGAAAGGGTTAACTAGGGCGGTGATCAAGGGGTTAAACCTTTATTGGGGGGGGGGGTACAGGAGCTACCCTGAATCTAACACTAACTGCCTGTCACACTGACACTAAATGCAGTGATCAGTAAATATATGATCACTGCTATTAGTGACACTGTGACAGGGGGGGGTGATCTGAAAGGGTTAAGTGTGCCTATGTGTGTGTTGTCAGTGTAGTGTTGGTGCGACTTACTTATGATGTCTTCTCTCCTCTCGCCGGATTGAAAATACTGCCGAGAGTAGAGGTGACATCACTTCCTCTGCCAGTGTTTACATTACACAGGCAGGAAGTGCAGGGTGGAGGCTCTGCGGATTGGCTGGGAGCGATCGCAAGGGGGCGGACAAAAACGAACAGCCGCCCCCTCATCCCGGATCGATCCCACAGGAAACCGGACTGCCGCATATACCGGGGGGGTCCCGATCGGACCCCCGACCCACATCTAGGCAGGGACGTACAGGTAAGTCCATCTGCCTGTACGTGCCATTCTGCCGACGTATATGTACATGTGGCGGGCGTGAAGTGGTTAAATTAGAACTACTCTGCATCTGAGCACCACAAAATGAAAACTCTATTTAATTCCTTTTTAATATTCAAAGCAAGCTCACACATTAAAGTGGATGTAAACCCCAAAAAAAAATTTTTTTTGATGTCACAATGTAGAGTATAAGATTTCCTATCATCTGTGCCCAGTCTTGCCACACAGAGTTAATCCAGATCTGAGAAATCCTCTTTTAATGTTAAGTGAAAATGAACAGCCTTCCAAATAAAAACCTGCCTAAATAAAAAGTCAGTTTTCTCTCTTTTTGCTTTGAGTGAAAGGTTATTTACATATCTAGCTAGGACATGTTTATCATATGTTATGTTATGTTTATCATAACATGAGGTATAAAAAGTGAGAAATCCACCCCTCCCCCACATAACACATCCTGGTAATATACAATGAACTTTGGATCACCTCATGTTATGATAAACATGTCCAAGCTAGATTTGTAAATAACCTGTCACTGAAAGCAAAAACAGAGAAACAGACTTTATAATTTGGCAAGTTTTTATCTGGAATTCTGTTAATTTGCACTGAACATTAAAAGAGGATTACTCAGCGCTGGATTAACTCTGTGTGGCAAGACTGGGCACAGATGATAGGAAATCTTATACTCTACATTGTGACATCAATTTTTTTATTTTTTTTGGGGTTTACATCCACTTTAATCCACGTCGCCATGCTTATTTTGCTGAGAAATTACTTCGAAAAACACCCCCCTAGCATTTCTGGTCATGCAGGCAGGAGGGTGTGCTTAGCTGCGCAAACTCCCTTCTTCTCACTCCCCCCTCCTGAAGACTCCTGGGATGTATGACATCATTTGCTTAGGAATAGAAACCAGCAAGTAACTGAACAAATGTTAGGAAAATATATTTTATCTATTTATTAATGTTAACAGCATAAGGATATAAATAAATAATCAATGTTGACTGAGAGTGAAGTTCCTCTTTAACCACTTAAGGACGCCGCATGTACATTTACGTCGGCAGAATGGCACCGACAGGCACATCAACGTATATATACGTTGGTGCCTTGGGGGGGATCGGGAGTCCGATCGGACCCCCCCCGTACATGCGGCGGTCCGCGCGGCTGCAGGAGCGATCCGACAAGAGGGGGCGGCTATCCATTTTCACCCGCCCCCTCTGGATCGCTCCCAGCCAATGCGCGCGCCCGTCCGCCCTGTCACTTCCTCCTCCTGTGTAAACACAGGAAGGAGGAAGCTATCTGATCTCTCCCTCGACGTTTGTTTCAAGCGCCGCTGAGGAGAGATCACAACACAGCAAGTAAGTCTGCACCAACAGCACATTTACACACACACAAAAACACATTTAACCCCGCGATCGCCCCCCCCTCCCCCTGTCACAGTGTCACTGAATGCAGTAATCATACATGTATGATTACTGTATTTAGTGTCAGTGTGACAGTCAGTGTTAGTGTCAGGGTAGCCCCCCCACCCCCCCCCAATAAAGTTTTAACCCCTTGATCACTGCCCTAGTTAACCCTTTCACTCCCTATTGCCAGCATCACTAAGCGATCATTTTTCTGATCGCTGTATTAGTGTCGCTGTTCCCGCTAGGTAGCTAATTTTTTTTTAATGCGATTTTTTTTTTTACTAAAGACATGTGGCTAAATAAATTTTGGCCTAAATGTTTGACTAAAATTTAGTTTATTGGTTTTTTATTATAACAAAAAGTAAAAAATATTGATTTTTTTTCAAAAATGTCGCTCTATTTTTGTATATAGCGCAAAAAATAAAAATCGCAGAGGCGATCAAATACCACCAAAAGAAAGCTCTATTTCTGGGGAAAAAAAGGACGCGAATTTTGTTTGGGAGCCACGTCGCACGACCGCGCAATTGTCTGTTAAAGCGACGCAGTGCCGAATCGCAAAAACCCCTTGGGTCATTTGCCAGCGTATTGGTCCGGGTCTTAAGTGGTTAAGTTCTATATTTTCACTGGGGAGAAGATGTAGTATGGAAGAATGTGGTCTTTTTGAGGAGAGCAACATAGGAGGGGATACGAATTTTTCTAAAGCAGGCATGTCCAAAGTATGACCCACGTTTTGGTTTAATATGGCCCCCTGGTGATTTGTGTGTGTATAGATATCTATCTATATATAGATATGTGTATACATTATACCTTTTGTGGCCCCCAGGGCTACAAAAAATATATACCATATTTATCAGCGCTGCCATGAAAGGGGCGGGACTAGTGCCGTCAGATTACATACAGGAGTATCTCCTGTTTACTTGGCGACATCTGTAATAGGAAGTCCTGCGTCCAGGGCTGCCATTGGATGACTGTTCTGTCTATCATTGGAGGCGGGACTATATTAACTAGGGTTGTCCCGATATTGGTATCGGGACCAATACTGAGCATTTGCGGGAGTACTTCTACTCCCGCAAATGCCCCCAATGCCAGATCCGATACTGTCCCCCCCCCCCCCCCCCCCCCCCCCCCCCGGGCCACCGCCTAGTTAATCAGCGCGGGGAACATTACAGCTTTAATTTGAATAGCTGTGTGTTTAACTAGGTGGCGGCGGCATCTGCATATACGGTAGGGGGAGACATGGCTGCATATGTGGGGGACATGGCTCCATCTGTGGGGGGGACATGGCTGCATTTGGGGACACATTTAAAAAAAAGTATCGGCGAGTACATGAAAAAAAAGTATCGGTACTTGTACTCGGTCCTAAAAAAGTGGTATCGGGACAACCCTAGTATTATCCACTTCAATACCGGGCTTTTATACACACTTCATTACCAGGCCTATTCTGGCACTCCTCTCCTACATGTACAAATCATCATTCATTTGCTAGAAAATACACAGAACCCCCAAACATTATATATGTTTTTTTTTTTAGCAGACACCCTGGGGAATAAAACGATGGTCGTTGCAACGTTTTATCTTGCACGGTATTTGCGCAATAATTTTTCAAACGCTTTTTTTTGGGGGGAAAAAATTGTTTCATGAATTAAAAAAATAACAAAACAGTAAAGTTAGCCCAAGTTTTTTTGTAAAATATGAAAGATTATGTTACACCGAGTAAATAGATACCTAACATGTCACGCTTTAAAATTGCGCACACTCATGGAATGGCGCCAAAATTCGGTACTTAAAAATCTACATAGGCAACGCTTTGAAATTTTTTACAGGTTAACAGTTTAGATTTACAGAGGAGATCTAGTGCTAGAATTGTTGCTGACACGCTAACGCACGCGGCGATACCTCACAGCGTTTACATATGTCGGCGGGACTTACGCGTGCGCTCGCTTCTGCGCGCAAACTACCGGGGACAGGGGCGTTTTAAATTTTTTTTTATTGTTTTATTTTTTTACTTATTTATTTTTTACACTTTTTCTTAATTTTTTTTTGTTTGATCACTTTTATTCCTATTATAAGGAATGTAAACATCCCTTGTAATAGGAAATGTGTGTGACAGGTCCTCTTTATGGAGAGATGCAGGGTCAATAAGACCCCACATCTCTCCTCCAGGCTGGGAAGCATGAGATCGGTGAAAAAAAAATTGATGAAAAAAATCATGATCGGTGTTGCTCACTAGCCGCAATCGCGGCTTTGTTTACTTACGGGGACCCGGGCGTGATGTCATCACATTGCGCCTGGGTCCTCCGACAGTCATAGAGATGACTGGAGACCATCTGTTCACCAGTAATCTCTATGCTTCCTGCAAGCGCCGGACGTTTCCTTCTCCGGGCCCCGATGGCACGGCAGAGCCCGGAGAAGCACCGGATGGCGGCGGGAGGGGGGATGTCCCCTCCCGGCGCCGCCTATACGAACGATCAAGTGGCGGAACCGCCGCTATGATCATTCTTACGGTGCGCAGGCTCACCGGCTGAAGACATGGCTATCTGAATGATGCATCTAGCTGCAGGCATCATTCAGATATCCCCAGGCTAAGCCCAGGACGTCATATGACGTCCACCCAGGATGGGAGATCCCATCTGTGGACGTCATATGACAATAGGTGGGTATTGAAGTGGTTAAACAGGCCACCGAGTAAACAGATGATTCTCCTGTATGTAGTCGACACTCGTCTCGCCCCCTCCCTGTCCCCTCCGAGGCTGCAGATGGGCATCAATCAGGCTGCACTGATGGCAAGGCTAAATTTATGGCACATGTGAGGCTGCATACTTGGCAATGGTAAGGATGCATTCATTCCAATGGTGAGGCTGCAGATACTGTAGGCACTGATTAGGTTGCATTGATGGGCACTGACCCTTATTTTACTTCATAGTTCTCTATTTAAAATGAAACTTCCTTCTTAAAGTGAAGGTGTGTGATATAGGCCTGTGCATGTTAAATACTGTATATCCAAATAATACGTCCGAGCTCATCCTTAGTCCTGAGCAGCGCTCAGGGATTCAACAGGGCCACAAAAGATATATATCTATCTATCCAAATAACACGCCCCAGCTTATCTCTTCACCACACATAGCCACGAAGGCAAGAGAATTCTTGTTGGGCAGTGTATTAGTGCTCGGATTTCTGCGGACAAATCGTAGGACTTTTGTCCGAAGGGTGTTGGCCAGGAACTTGTATTGCATACAAACAGCAAAGGACGCCCTGCTGCCATCATTTTCCAATGCTGCAGAGGTTAATAGAGCCAAGGGACCTGTCGGAGGTGCTTGTCAAGTGCCGCCTATACCTGCTCTTTTCACCTCCCTCCATTCATGGAAGCTGTACTGTAGCACATTCTCCATTCATTGATAGCCTTTCATTTCACTTAATTGAATTGATAAGAATTGTACAGATTTTTCACATCTTTAACCACTTCCATACCAGGCACTTACGCACCTTCTCGTCCAAGCCAATTTTCAGCTTTCAGCACTGTCGCAATTTGAATGACAATTGCGCGGTCATGCTACACTGTACCCAAATGAAATTTTTATCATTTTGTTCCCACAAATAGAGCTTTCTTTTGGTGGTATTTGATCACCTCTGCGATTTTTTTTTGTGCGCAACAACTAAAAAAAGACCGACATTTTTGAAAAAAATTACGTTTTTTTTTTCTGTTAATTTTTTGGAAATAAGCAAGTTTTCTTCTTCAATTATGGGCACCGATGAGGTGGCACTGATGGGCACCGATGAGGTGGCACTGATAGGCGACGCTGGTATGCTGCACTGATGGGCACTCATAGGCGGCACTGATGGGCACTCATAGGCTTACTGGGCTCTCTTTGGCGGCACTGATGGGCACTTATGGGTGGCACAGATGGGCACTGGGCATATATGGGCACTAATAGGTGGCACTGATGGCATTGCTGGGCATCATTACAGTCAGTGCCCATTTGTGGGCACTGATTGGCATCGATTATATTCAATTTTTTTTTTATCTATTTGTGCTCTATTGAGCACCGGGGGGCACTCCCTCATGGTCCAGTGTGGGGATCCGAGGGGGGCTGCGCTGATAAACAATCAGCGTGAACCCCCCTCTCAGGAGAGCCACCGATCGGCTCTCCTCTACTCGCGTCTGTCAGATGCGAGTGAGTAAGAGCCGGTCAACAGGTCTTCCTATTTACATCGTGATCAGAGGTGATTGGCCGGAGGCTCTTTTTCCGAGATTGGGGATGCAGGGTGTCAGACTGACACCCCGCATCACCGATCGCCGCGCTGCGCGCCCCAATCCTGCATGACGTCAATAGACGTCCAGTCAGGAGTTCACAACCACTTCTCGGACGTCAATTGACCGGGCGGGAAGTGGTTAAAGTCTTGATTGTTTAGGCCACGATTTTTGAGAGTAAGCAGAGTGCATCTTGAAATATAAAAAAATATGTTTCTTTTCACTGACGGATGAAAGACAAATTTTACAGATTTGCTTCACAGCTTTTAATCTTTTTCAGGTGAGCCGCTATTTTTTAGGTCAAGAGCAAGTAGATTGCAGCTGGAAATAAGAAATTTGCCTTTTTGTTTTTCAAAGCGTGAAGCTGATAATTTTTTAACAGGTGTGCATCTTTTTTTTTTTTGTATAATCAGTTTTTATTGAAAAAATAACAACAGAAAAAAAGGAATAAGAGGGAGGGGGGGGGGGGTTAGAGGGGATAACATGTAAAACACAGGACAGACATGTCCGATAAAGTTTCGTGTGACAGATGTCGGCCTCGTAGGGCCACCAACAGTCATAAGCATACGTCATGTATATCACACTGTGCATGTGTACTGAATCATTAACAGGGAGTGCAATTAAAGTCACAGGGGTCCCCGCGACGGCCGACACCCAAAAGGGCACCAGCAGCCACGCCGACCCCCGGGACAACAATGTAGCCAAGTGGGTAGCAACCTAAAAGAGCATGAAATTGAACATCAACTGAACAAGGCATCGAAGGGGGACAAACCTAGGATACTAAGGGGGGAAGGGGCGAGGAACAGCATGGCCCAGGCCCAGACCTGTAACCCACAGCCGGGGCGGAGGGGAGGGGGCATCTAGGTCTCCAACTAACCACCCACCGCTCCCATGCTGGCCAGAGGGCCAGGACCAGGGGGTCAGCTAGGGGACATGGACGGGGCCATAGAGCTAACCACCGTCCCCCATCGTGCACCAGCGAACCCAATAGTGCAAACCAACATACGCTAACATATGCATCCCACTGGCAACAATTAGAAAATAAGAACCTGGAAATAAGAGATACAGAAAGAGGGGAGAGAAGGGGGGACAAGAATGAGAAGAAAAAGGAAAGGAAAGAGAGGAAAAAAAAAAAGGAAAAAGAGGGAAGAGAAAAGGGCAGTGCGTACCTCAGAAGTCGGCAAAGTACGTATCCATCTCCACACCGGGCGCAGCACTCCAGTCCATAACATCAGCACCGACAGACCACCGTACCATCAACCACTAGGGGGGGCCAGCTCCTTGTCCATCAGCAACCTGCGAGCCTTAAGGGAGGGCTCTGCTAATTCTAGGAGCTTAACGTCTAGACTAGAGGGGACGAAGTTAGGGTCCGAGACATAATCCGTCCACGGCGCCCAAATAGTCCTGTGTTGGTCGCTGCGGCCACGACAGGTCGCCACCCAACCCTCAGCCTCTCCGATGACACTCACCCCCCGTATCCAGTCCTCCCGACTAGGCACCCGGGATTGCTTCCAATAAACCGGAAGCAGCTTCTTGGCTGCATTAAGTAAATGTTGTATAACACTTTTTTTGTAATGACTCAGAGGAATAGTGGGGACATGGAGGAGAAAGTGCACCGGAGAGAGGGGAATGTCAATCCCTGTGATCGTCAGTATCTGCTCCTTAACATCCTCCCAGAAGGGCTTTACCAAGGGGCAGTCCCACCATATGTGAATGAGCGTGCCTCTGTGCCCACACCCCCGCCAGCACAACCCAGATTGGGTGGGATAAATACATGCCAAGTCCGCCGGAACCCGGTACCAGCGGGACAGAAGTTTAAAATTTGTCTCCTGAGTCTTGGAATCAATGGAAGAAGTATGTGTAAGATGGTAAAGGTGGGTCAATTGTGTGCCCGTAAGGGCCTGATCCAGGTCCTTCTCCCATCTCCTTATGTAGGCAGGTGTGGGCAGAGAGGCAGCGGAACCCAGCAGGCGGTACAGTTCCGATATCAGGTGGGGGGTAGGGCCTTCATTAGCAAAAAAGACTCTCAAATGGGGTAAGAGAGGAGGGGTCCCTAATCTTATGGCCTTGCTTTTCAAAGAAATGGTGTAGTTGTCTATAGCGCCAGAAATTCATCCGTGTGCCCTGTCGACCCGCAGGGAGGGCCTCATAGTCAAGAAGCTTACCATCTTTCATAAGTTTGCCGCAACTGGCGTTACCATCATCCACCCAAGATCCAAAGAAGGCCATTTGTTCTCCCGGAGGGAACCAGAGAAAGCCACCCAAAGGGGCCAACGGTGACATGGGGGGGAGACAATTTAAGCATAGCATTTATCCTGTCCCAGACCGCGAGCACATGAGTCGTCAGCGGGGAGGTTGTCTCAGAAAGTCCCCTATGCTCCCGGGGCAACCAGGGCGCGTACGAGAGGTTCCTACCCGCGAGGCACTTCTCTAGAGAAACCCAAAGCTTCGAGTGAGAATTGGAAATGCCAGTTAAGAATTCTTTGAAGAGCTATCGCCCTATAATATCTCCTAACGTCAGGGAACCCCAGACCCCCCTCCGTCTTAGAACGTTTCAGCACTTTGAGGGCTATGCGGGGCTTGCGTGCGTTCCAGACAAACTCAGTCAGCATACTAGTAAGACGGTCAAAGAAGGGTCCAGGTAAACGGATCGGAAGCATCTGAAAATAAAAAAGGATGCAGGGCAAAACATTCATTTTTATCACGTTCACCCGGCCAAACCAGGAAAAGGCAGTGCGAGTCCATTGGGAAAGATCCGCCTTGATCATGGTCAGCAGAGGGGGGAAGTTAGCTGTGTACAAGGTATCAAGTCTAGCTGTAAGCTGTATTCCTAGGTAGCGCAGAGAAGTCTTGGCCCACGAAAAGGGGAAGGCGTCCCTAAGTCTCTCAGCAAGGTCCGGGGGCAGGGTTATGGGGAGGATTTCAGACTTCTCATAGTTTATTTTAAAATTAGACAGGGTTCCAAAGTGGTTAAGTTCCTTCAACAGGTTCGGCAACGAGACCAGGGGATTTGCCAGATGAAAAAGAACATCATCAGCATAAGCCGATAACTTATGTTCCGTATTCCCGACTTGCAGACCTCTGATGTCACTGTTAGCCCTGATAGTGCGGAGCAAAGGCTCCAGAACCAGGGCAAAGAGGAGGGGCGAAAGAGGGCACCCCTGTCTCGTGCCGTTCCTGATGGGGAAGCGAGGGGAGAGAGTGCCGTTCACCCTCACTTGTGCACAAGGATCAGAGTAAAGGGCCAGGATGGAGGCCAACATACGAGGACCAAGTCCCAAGTGGCCAAGCACCTCTTGTAGATAAGACCAGTCAACCCGGTCAAACGCCTTTTCGGCATCAGTTGACAGGATGAGGTAGGGCCGGGGGTCTGAACAGGAGCGAGCCCAATGTATAAGCTGAATTGCTCTCAGGGAATTATCCCTGGCCTCCCTGCCCTGAATAAAGCCCGTCTGATCGAGGTGCACAAGCCCAGGCAACAGGTGTTTTAGCCTATTAGCCAAGATTTTAGCAAGGATCTTCACATCTAAATTAAGGAGGGAAATAGGGCGGTAACTCTGTGGGGCAGTGGGGTCCTTGCCCTCCTTCGGGATCACAGTAATATGAGCTAGTAGTGCCTCCGAGGGCACTGCCTCGCCCCCCGCTATAGAATTAAAATATCTCAACAGGGGAGTCTCCAAGCGAGAAATGAAAGTCTTATAATAGGCCTTAGTGAACCCATCCGGGCCTGGGCTCTTCCCGTTGGGTAAGGACTCAATTGTCGATCTAAGCTCAGTCAGAGTGATCGGTTGCTCCAAGGTCAAGGTCTGATCTTCCGTAAGCGAGGGGAGGCCCGACGAGGTCAAGTAGTCACAAATCGCCTGACGTTTAGCGTCTCGCACCGAGTCCAGGAGTCAGGTCATATAAAGTGGCATAGTAGTCCCGAAAGCCCGCAGCAATCTTGGAGGACAGTACTGTCGGTTCCCCAGAAGCGGAGTGTAACCTATGAACATGTGTCTGCGCAGTCTGGGTCCGTAGCGCTCGTGCCAGCATGCGCCCACACTTATTCCCATGTTCGTAGAACTTATGGGACATAAAGCGGAAATGGTTATGCGTCTGTCTATCTAGAAGGCGTAGAAGCAGTTCCTTCAGCTCAGTCAGGGCTTTCAACGCCTCCGGACCCCCCGTCGCCTTATGGTGGAGTTCAGCTTTCTGGAGGGCATTATATACCCTCTGAAAATCTGCCCCACGTTCCCGCTTCAGACGGGAGCCATGGGAGATCAATGTTCCTCTAACCACCGCCTAATGGGCCTCCCATAACACACCCTCGCTCACATCGCCCGTAGAATTCTCTGAAAAATAGTGGGTTAAGGTGTTCGAAACCTCCCCCACCACCCCCACATCGTCCAGCAAGTTGTCGTTTAGCCGCCACGTCCAAGACCGTCGTGAACCGGAGGGTAGATCAAAGACAACCGACACCGGTGCATGGTCTGAGATGGTTATAGAGCCTATAGAGGCAGACCGCAAAAGTTCCAAAATGTCACGATCTACATATAGATGGTCTATGCGAGTATAGACGTCATGCACCTTGGAGTAGTAGCTGAAGTCACGGTCAGCGGGGTGCAACAGTCGCCAGCTATCAGTCAGGAGGAGGGAGTGAAGGAGCTTGCGAAAATGTTTAAGGAACGCATAGGAATGAGGGGACCGAGCGTGGGAGGTGTCTAACAAGGGGTCGGGGCTGACATTAAAATCCCCCCCGAGGATCAGGAAACCTTCTCTAAATTCGCCCAGTCGCTCCAGTGTAGAGTCAAGGAAACCCAGTTGATCCGTGTTAGGGGCATAAATAGTCGCTAGCGTGTATGTATGTCCTGCCAGGGAACTATTTAGAAACACATAGCGACCTAAGGGGTCGATTCGAGTGTCTATGGGCTGGAAGGGGCATGACTTGTGTATAGCAATAGCCGTACCCCTGGATTTAGGGGTCAGGGATGTGCTGAGGAACCATTGATTAAAGAGATGTTTAGGGAGCCTGGGCAACGACCGTGGCGTAAAGTGGGTCTCCTGTAGGAAGACCACCTGTGTCTTCAGCTTCTTTAACTCCCACCAAAGCTTGCTACGTTTGTGTGGGGAGCACAGGCCCCTAACATTATAAGAGCTTACCTGTAGAGTGGTCATAGGGAGAGTCGGACAGAATGGAGTCGCTTAGCATCGTGATGCACCCGGTGTGGAAGGCAAAGCTGTGGAACGCACCTAGGAAGAAGAGGGAAGGGAGAGGAACAGAAGAAGGAAAAGAGAAAAGAAAACAAAAGGGTAAGAGAAGGAGGGGGGAGCAGGGGAGAAAAATGACAAGCATCAGACAAATGAAAAAACATAACAGACATGACATAATGGCCGAGGCCAAACAGTCTAAGAAGATCACTATGGACCCTGTCCGGGACCCCCTTCCTACGGAGGGGGGGCCCGGACCCCAGTCCAAGATCCCGCCGCTGCCACCGCATCAGATGTGAGTTGGCGGGGGGGGGGGGGGGGGGAGGGACGAGGAGCTATCAGTCACTGATAGGGCAGTCATTCAAAGGCACAAGTAATGTCAGGTCCGAAACCGGCAAGGGTCAATGGGCTGGTGTCAGGGGCTGTCAGACACCTCCGGCCGGAGATGTAAAAAAAAAAAAAAATAATAAGGCGGGGCATTAAGGCAAGCATAGATACGAGAGAAACCATCAGTTCCCAGCAGGGACAGAGTCCCGAGAGGAGTCAGAGAGGCGCCGACCCCAGTCTCTTCTACGGTTCCTGCGCTTGGCTGTCTGCCAAGGCCCGGGGGATGGGAGTGTGAGAGCGGGAAGGTCCGAGAAAGTTCTCCAATCCGGGAAGTCCACCGGGTCCAGGTCAAGGGAGGAAAGGAAGTTCGGCAAATCATCTTTGGTGCGGAGGGTCACGGTCCTGCCCTCTTTGGTGACTTGAAGGTAAAAGGGGAAACCCCAACGGTAGGACAGGCCCGCTTCTTGTATGGCTGTCAGGAGAGGTTGCATCGCCCGTCGCTGCATAAGGGTGCGCCTAGAAATGTCTTGGTAGAAGGACAGGTGTGCACCATCAAAATCATAATGGGGTTTGCCCCGCATTTTCTGCATGATACGGTCCTTGAGCGTGTATTTATGGAGTTTGCAGATGACGTCACGTGGGTTGTTCACGTCCTGGGACGGGGGTTTGAGAGCCCTGTGCGCTCGGTCAATCTCCACCACGGCCGTGGCGGGCAGGCCCAGAATGTTTTTAAAGATATCCTCTAGGGTAGGAACGATGTCTCTGGCCCCCGTCGCTTCAGGCAGACCCCTTATCCTAATGTTCCCCCTGCGGCTGCGATTCTCCATGTCATTTAAATGACATAACAGGGTCTCAATCTGATGATTTTGAGCTGAGCATCTCTCCCGCAACTGTGACATAACTGGGAGCACCTCCTCCAGCTTTTGTTCCAATGTCTCTACCCTATGACCCAGGTGGGCAGTGTCAGCCTTAATTTGTGCGACATCTTCCTTCAGGGCCTTCTCAACCCGGTCTGCAAAACGCTCCAGGTCGGCCTTAGTAGGGAGGGCCCAAATATGGCGCCTGATATCCATGTCCTCCAGGGGGTCCAGTGCCTCCGAGAGGCCCAGCAGGGAAGAGGGTGAGCTCGGGGAGATCGGGGCTGCGGGTCACTCACCAGCAATGGAGAAGGCACCGGGGAGCATGCTTGCAGCTGGGACCGGGTTGTGGCAGCGTGTGGAGGTTGTGGCAGCGTGTGGAGCTTGGGCAGCGTTCTGCGTCTTCCCGGCCGGCGCCATCTTGGAGGCCTCGCGGCCGCTTCTGCTCGGCTGCGTGAGGAAGGAATCTAGGTGACCCTGCTTTGATCGGTCTGCCCGGGGGGGCTGTGAGGATGCCCGGTTCTTGTGGGGCATGGTAGGGAGCGATTGGTGAAGATCCCTCACCCGTAGCTGAGAAGTAGTGCGGCGGTGGAGCGGAGCGGCAGACACACGCGTCCTCACTCCTCCATAGCCAGGACACGCCCCCCAGGTGTGCATCTTTTAAGCCTGGTTGGATAAGTTGCTATACATGAGCCAGTTGGCAAGCACAGTGGAGGTTATATACGAAAGGCAAATCCACTTTGCACTACAAGTGCACTTGGAAGTGCAGTCACTGTAGATCCGAGGGGGACATGCAAGGGGGGAAAAAAACAGCATTTTAACTTGCACATGATTCAAATCAGCAGAGCTTCCCCTCATTTCAGATCTACCCCTCAGATTTACAGTGACTGAACTTCCAAGTGCACTTGTAGTGCAAAGTAGATTTGCCTTTTGTAAATATCCCTGCACTACAAAAAAAATTTAAAATCAGCAGCCGACACGCACAAAAATAGTCAAAAGGACTGTTGGGTCTCAACAAATCGCCATGTGTGCAGGTGGGCTTACACTCTACTCTCCCTAGCCCCACATTTCACTGCAGCTTATCAGTGGTAAAGCAGAATGGAATACTGTACAGCATATAACAGCACTATATAGATCTGTAGTAGGGCACTACACTAGCAAACTGTCACCCACTAAAACCGTCAGTCTGCTGTCCCTCATTCTCTCCAAACGCCAACGCACTGGCACAGGGCTGCTGGAAGAGAAGCCTTTATAGTGTGTAGGCTGGGACTTTGGCCAAAAACTATCATTATTCATTAACCAATTAATTGCCAATGACAGATTGCATCATGTAGGTCATTTCTGATTTTGCCCACAGTTACACTTTCCTGTTAAAGTCATTTTTCCTGCAGATATTCAGACAGCCATACCCAGTCCTGCAGCACATAGCAAGTTGTGTTCACTGAATAGCTGAGCATGTGGTGTTACAATCTGTACTTGTGGCCAGTTGTCGAGGATCATACAGCTGTCTAGTGGAGCTGGAAAAGGGGGAATGAATAGGAAATGCATAAAGGGGATGTTGTGAAGGGTCAAGGGGCAGCAGGTGTGGCGGAGGGAACAGATCTGCTGCTGTCGGCTTGGATTGTGTGTCCTGACTTTACAGCTGTGCGGTTCGCAAAGCTACGGCATAGGACTCCACTGATATAACTTTTTTTTTTATGTCTCATTAAAGCATTATTATATTTAAAACA
This sequence comes from Rana kukunoris, assembly GCA_029574335.1. Taxonomy (NCBI): domain Eukaryota; kingdom Metazoa; phylum Chordata; class Amphibia; order Anura; family Ranidae; genus Rana; species Rana kukunoris. The sequence goes on from CM056052.1 coordinate 516,024,755, forward strand.
GAAGCTGTCAGACATTTCAGACTTAGAAGCTTAAAATTCCTGCCTAACAACAAACACCATAGGATGCCTATTATAACCATGGCTGCCATAAAATCCTCCCCTGTGTACCTTTCTGAAACTAGTTTCACTTAAAAAAAAATAGGACCTGACTGGAGCTCTGAATCTAATGCATGCATATCTTTCTTGTTTTTACCGACATCTATGTAGTGTGAGGAACTGCCTTAACAATTCATTCAATTTATATTCATTCCGCCAGGACCTTACACTATATAGTTTCTGGTGCCATTCCCCGGTCCAGTAGGGTTGTCCTTACTAGCAGGGGCGGACTGACCATTGAGGAACTTGGGCACTGCCCAAGGGCCCCATGCCACTAGGGGGCCCCATCAGGGTTGCCAGGCTCATTAAAACCAGGGAAAGTATGTCAAAATCTGTGTTTTTTTTTTACATCTGTCCCTGTCAGTGGCGACTGGTGCTCAAAATTTTTGGGGGCGCAAACGAAAAAAACAATAAAAAAAAACAATTGCATCCTCACTGTACCTATAAATTGTCACCACTGTGTCATGCCATCAAATGCAGTCACTGTGCCATCAAAACGCAACCACTGTGCCATCAAAACGCAGCCACTGTGCCATGCCATTAAAAACGCAGCCACCGTGCCATGCCATCAAAACACAGCTACTGTGCCATGCCATCAAACGCAGCTACTGTGCCATCAATTGTCGCCACTATGCCATCAAACACAGCCACTGTGCCCCCAATTGTCGCCACTGTGCCCCCAATTGTCGCCACTGTGCCCCCAATTGTCGCCACTGTGCCCCCAATTGTAGCCACTGTGCCCCCAATTGTAGCCACTGTGCCCCCAATTGTAGCCACTGTGCCCCCAATTGTTGCCACTGTGCCCCCACTTGTAGCCACTGTGCCCCCACTTGTAGCCACTATGCCCAGTAGTACCCCCCCCCCCCCCCCCCCTGGCACTTACCTTTATGGCTTCTACGTCCCTCGATGTCCCTCGTCCCGCCCTCGAGGACGCTTCAGCCAATCGGGTTACCTGATTGGCTGAGACGCCTGTCAGTCTTATCATCGGACGCACGGCCGGTACATCCCGAGGATGAGCTTCAGGAAGCTGACTACAGCCTCAGGGAAAGTATGTAAAAATCTGTCAGTGGCGGCTGGTGCTCAACATTTTTGGGGGGGCGCAAACAAAAAAAAAAAAAAAACAATTGCAGCCTTACTGTACCTATAAATTGTCACCACTGTGTCATGCCATCAAATGCAGTCACTGTGCCATCAAAACGCAACCACTGTGCCATCAAAATGCAGCCACTGTGCCATGCCATCAAAACGCAGCCACCGTGCCATGCCATCAAAACACAGCTACTGTGCCATGCCATCAAACGCAGCTACTGTGCCATCAATTGTCACCACTATGCCATCAAACACAGCCACTGTGCCCCCAATTGTCGCTACTGTGCCCCCAATTGTCGCCACTGTGCCCCCAATTGTCGCCATTGTGCCCCCAATTGTAGCCACTGTGCCCCCAATTGTCGCCACTGTGCCCCCAATTGTCGCCACTGTGCCCCCAATTGTTGCCACTGTGCCCCCAATTGTTGCCACTGTGCCCCCAATTGTAGCCACTGTGCCCCCAATTGTCGCCACTGTGCCCCCAATTGTCGCCACTGTGCCCCCAATTGTCGCCACTGTGCCCCCACTTGTAGCCACTATGCCCAGTACCCCCCCCCCCCTGGCACTTACCTTTATAGCTTCTACGTCCCTCGATGTCCCTCGTCCCACCCTCGATGACGCTTCAGCCAATCAGGTTACCTGATTGGCTGAGACGCCTGTCAGTCTTATCCTCGGATGCACGGCTGGCCCTGATAGGCACTTCCCCACAGCCAGTCAGCTGCCGCTATTCAGCTGACCGGCGCTCAATGTCCGGTCAGCTGAATAGTGGGTGGCAGCGGCGAAAATATACAGATTCATACAGTGTATGAATCTGTATATTTTAGTGGCTGTGAGCGAGCCAGAGGGGGCGGCGCTCCTGCGTCCCTATGGAAGCACCGCCACTGGCCCCTGCTATGTCCAAAACCTACATGCTTTTGATGTGAAAATCCCAAGATTTCAGTGGCGGCTGGTGCTCAAAATTTTTGGGGGGGCGCAAACGAAAAAAAAAAAAACAATTGAAGCCTCACTGTACCTATAAATTGTCACCACTGTGTCATGCCATCAAATGCAGTCACTGTGCCATCAAAACGCAACCACTGTGCCATCAAAACGCAGCCACTGTGCCATGCCATCAAAACGCAGCCACCGTGCCATGCCATCAAAACACAGCTACTGTGCCATGCCATCAAACGCAGCTACTGTGCCATCAATTGTCACCACTATGCCATCAAACACAGCCACTGTGCCCCCAATTGTCACTACTGTGCCCCCAATTGTCGCCGCTGTGCCCCCAATTGTCGCCGCTGTGCCCCCAATTGTAGCCACTGTGCCCCCAATTGTAGCCACTGTGCCCTCAATTGTAGCCACTGTGCCCTCAATTGTCGCCACTGTGCCCCCAATTGTCGCCACTGTGCCCCCAATTGTCGCCACTGTGCCCCCAATTGTTGCCACTGTGCCCCCAATTGTCGCCACTGTGCCCCCAATTGTCGCCACTGTGCCCCCAATTGTTGCCACTGTGCCCCCAATTGTTGCCACTGTGCCCCTTATTGTCACCACTGTGCCCCCACTTGTAGCCACTATGCCCAGTACCCCCCCCCCCCCCTGGCACTTACCTTTATGGCTTCTACGTCCCTCGATGTCCCTCGTCCCGCCCTCGATGACGCTTCAGCCAATCCTGATTGGCTGAGACGCCTGTCAGTCTTATCCTCGGATGCACGGCTGGCCCTGATATTCTATTATAAAACAAAAAACCGCGCTAGGAAACCCCCTCCCCCCAAAAGGACTACAGGCTGCAGCAAGCGTGTGATAAACAGGAAACAATGGGATATAAAAAGCCGCGCCACACAAAGGTTGATAACACCAGTGTCAATGATGGTAAAATTAATATAATGCTAAAGTCCATTAAAGTCCATAGTGATGGAAATAATGATGAATCTCGGAAACGATCCTCTGTGAAGTGTCACCAAACGCACACACGTCAAGAAGGTGCACCCGCCACCACGTGAATGAGCAGCTTACCAGAGGTCAGACATATGCTAGCGTCTGACTATAACCCAGTCAACGGCCTTTAGATCCTTGAGGTTCCCACGATCAACTCGAGTAGACCAGGAGAGGGACACTTCTTAAACTCCGGAAGAAAAGAAGGCGCACATAGCATAATTCCGTGGCGAAAATTTATTGTAAAAAGTAAAAATGTACTTACACAGCACATGTGGTAAACGAGCATAAAAAAACAGATACAGATATTGCCGGCCGGCATGCAGGAGCCCTTCCTCCTCAGCGTGGTGACGTCACTGCGTCGCCTCCCAGACGCGTTTCGTCACAAGAAGGACGTTCCCCATTGAGAACGTCCTTCTTGTGACGAAACGCGTCTGGGAGGCGACGCAGTGACGTCACCACGCTGAGGAGGAAGGGCTCCTGCATGCCGGCCGGCAATATCTGTATCTGTTTTTTATGCTCGTTTACCACATGTGCTGTGTAAGTACATTTTTACTTTTTACAATAAATTTTCGCCACGGAATTATGCTATGTGCGCCTTTCTTTTCTTCCGGAGTTTAAGAAGTGTCCCTCTCCTGGTCTACTCGAGTTGATCGTGGGAACCTCAAGGATCTAAAGGCCGTTGACTGGGTTATAGTCAGACGCTAGCATATGTCTGACCTCTGGTAAGCTGCTCATTCACGTGGTGGCGGGTGCACCTTCTTGACGTGTGTGCGTTTGGTGACACTTCACAGAGGATCGTTTCCGAGATTCATCATTATTTCCATCACTATGGACTTTAATGGACTTTAGCATTATATTAATTTTACCATCATTGACACTGGTGTTATCAACCTTTGTGTGGCGCGGCTTTTTATATCCCTGATATTCTATTGCCCGGGGCCCCATGAGTTGTCAGTCCGCCCCTGCTTACTAGTCACTCTCAATGGGCACTGGCTTGGTATTTGGTGGTGCTTATAATAGAGCAGTGGTTCTCAACCTCAGTCCTCAAATACCTCAACAGGCCATGTTTGCAGGTTTTCCTTTATCTTGCACAGGTGCTTTAAATCAGAATCAATGGTTTGGTATTTTGGACAGCTATTTTATCTAAGAGAAATTCCCAAAACATGCCCTGTTGGGGGTACTTGAGGACTGAGGTTGAGACCCACTGACCTAATGGTCTGAAAAGTCAGGTTTCAAGTAAACCTTTGTGTGACAGTAGTAGAACATATCCCCGTCATCCATTCCCTTCTTCTGGTTTAAAAGAAAATCACCCAATATTCCACGAGTAGGAATATCCCTGGAATCGCCGAATAATCCATACATGAGCCAAGGCTTAATGCTGGATGTAAACAGGACACACTTTATTGAAAGTACACAGCACACTTTTATACAGGATTTGGAACATCCCGCCCCCAACAACCGCTTTCTTATTGGTCCTTTTTAGAGTCTCGGCAGTTCCCCATCAGGTCCACCTTCCATGCAAATGAGGACTTGAAAATGACACATCAGAGATTGGTCAGAAAGGGTTTGAATAGAAAGACTGCTATGTGTATTCAGACAAAAGCCCCAGGAGGGCAATCAATGTACACAATAGCCAGCCACAGAACAATGGAACTGTCTGGAGAGTTGAGACAGGGCAGAAGTCATTTACACCTGATAATCAAAAGGCTTTAGATAGGGTTATCACACAATGGACAATGAGTATCTCTTCTGAGTCTATTGACCTGGCTGGGGTTTAGAATAAAATCTCCTGTAATACATGAATTAGGATTTCACGTAGAAACACTTCAGTATTTCATGGTCCATGACACTTTGTTTTAAAAAATAACTCTGGTCAGTCTTTAAAAATAAATGTTGTGTGCCCCCAAAAAATGCTTGTTTAGTACAGTGGGTTAGGCAGAAGAAGACCACATGCACACTGGGCATGGAACCTTATTTCTTGCTTCTGCAGAATTCTTTCCTGCCAATTGCAGAATGGATGACCAGTCCTCCAAAACCACTCTTATGCCGAGTACACACGATTGGTTTTCCCATCAGAAAAACCTTGGATTTTTTTTTTTCCGACGGAATTACGCTCAGGTTTGTCTTGCATACACAAGGTCACACCAAATTCCACCCGTCAATAACGTGGTGGCGTACAACACTACGACGAGCCGAGATCAATGAAGTTCAATAGGCCGTTCTGCTCTTCTGCTCGATTCTGAGCAAGCGTGTTTTTTTGTGCGTCGGAATTCCATACACATGAATGGTTTTTCCACTAGGAATTTTTTCCGTCAGGAAAATAGAGAACCTGCTCTCAAAATTTTTCTGGCGGAAATTCCGACAGAAAAAGTCAGATGGAGCATACACACGGTCGGAATTCCTGTCCAAAAGCTCACTAATATGACTTTTTCAAAACGGGAAAACCAATAGTGTGTACGCGGCATTACTCACCACAAGGCAGCCAACACCATCATGTGCAATGCAGGAACAGGGGTTCTGATCTATACATGAGGAGGTTGAGGGTCTGCCTATATTCCAAGGCTGAAGCAGATTGGTGAGGAGGATAAGCTGTCAGGGGAGCTGTTCTTTCAAGAGGACACACTTGCAATAAACTGGAGTCTTTTCCAGTGGCGTAACTAGAACCTTCAGGGCCCCGATGCAAGAAACCAGGAAGGGCCCCCCCCCTGACCCCCAGATAGGGCTCTTTTCTCCGAGCCCGCTGGCGTTACAGGACCCGGTCGCAAGTAGGCGGCTGCATATAAATGAACCGATTTCTCCAGTTCCCCTTGCTTTTTTTCCTCTCCCTCCCGCAGGCATTCAGCGGCTGCAGGAGGAAAATGGAGAGATCGATTTTTCTATGTCGGTGTTTCGCAATCTTTTTCCAGTCAGGGCACCCTTGAAGTATACACCTAGGTGAATGTGGCTACACTGCAACCCCCTTGCAACTATGTGCATTGCATACAGTTGCAGCGTAGTGATGATGTATTTAAGGGGTTAAAACAGGCAGTCAGGAGGCAACATGTTGCCTCTTCACCGGCTGTCAAATGTCTCTGAAAAACGATCCAAGCATGGATCGCTTTTCAGAGGCATAGCATTTTTTTAAGATACTATGAACAAGCAAAACAAAATAAATAAACAAATAGGTTCTGATTGTACACAAATAGGGGATCGGGATTAAAAGTGCATACATAAAATGTGCATACATACATGTAAACACACATATGAAAACACACACACACACACATATATATATATAAATGCACATATGCACACACATATAAACCAGTGGCAGCTGGTACTCAAAATTTTTAGGGGGGCGCAAGCAAATGGAAAAATGCTTAAAAAAAACATAATTTGCAGTGCAAATCAAAAGCTCTCACTGTGCCCATCAAATGCTGCCACTGTGCCCATCAAATGCAGCCACTGTGCCCATCAAATGCAGCCACTGTGCCCATCAAATGCAGCCACTGTGCCCATCAAATGCAGCCACTGTGCCCATCAAACGCCACCACTGTGCCCAGCAAATGTCGCCACTGTGCCCAGCAAATGTCGCCACTGTGCCCAGCAAATGCTGCCACTGTGCCAAACGCTGCCACTGTTTCCATCAAATGCTGCTACTGTGCCAAAACGCTGCTACTGTGCCCATTTAAACACTGCGCCATCAAATGCCGCCACAGTGCCCATCAAACTCTGCCACTGTGCCCATCAAACTCTGCCACTGTGCCCATCAAACTATGTCACTGTGCCCATCAAATGCCGCCAGTGTGCCCAGAAAATACTGGTGTGCCCATTAAATGCTGCCACTGTGCCATCAAATGCTGCAACTGTGCCATCGAATGCCACCACTGTGAATCCCCCCTCGCCCCGTCCGACTCTTACCCTGTCTCGTGGGGCTGCGGGTGACTGCCAGGGTCCTCCATGCATCTCCTGCCATCCTCATCTCCTGTCCTCTCCTCCTGATAAGTGTCCAATAGCCGCTCCTATTGTTTCAGCCAATCAGGTGATGGGTAACAGACCCGCACACCTGATTGGTGGAGAGGTGGTTCAGTGTTAGCAAAGTGAATATTAATTCGCCTTTCTAACACACCTGGGTGGACTGTGAGCGCCCAGCATGGCGTTCGCGGTTCACCTATTTTGAAGCCTATTAGAGACTATGGCTCTAATCAGGTGCTTCAACACCCCCCCTGTGATTCAGGTGCCCGAAAAGGAGCCGGACACCTAAATATGGGGGTGGCAGCGGTGGCATAGAGGGAGTGACTGGGAGAGGGATCGGCACACATGCGCCCTTATGGATGCACTGCCACTGATAAACACATGCACATACATGCACACTCACACACATACAGTACATACATACAGTACATACTTATACACACACAGTACATACATATACACACACACATACATACATACAGTATATACATATACACACACATACATATGCATACACACATCCATCTATACATACATGCACACACACACACACACATACATACATACATATGCACACACACACACACAGTATATACATATACACACACACACAGTATATACACACAGTATATACATATATACACACACACAGTATATACATATATACACACACACACACAGTATATACATATATACACACACACACACACACACAGTATATACATATACACACACACAGTATATACATATATACACACACACAGTATATACATATATACACACACACACTATATACATATATACACAAACACACAGTATATACATATATACACACACACACAGTGTATACAGTACATATATACACACACACAGTATATACATATACGCACACACAGTATATACATATACACACACAGTATATACATATACACACACACACACAGTATATACATATATACACACACACACACAGTATATACATACATACACACACACACAGTATATACATATATACACACACACACACAGTATATACATATACACACACACACAGTATATACATATACACACACACACAGTATATACATATATATACACACACACACAGTATATACATATATACACACACACAGTATATACATATACACACACACAGTATATACATATACACACACACAGTATATACATATATACACATACAGTAGATAGTCAAAAAAAAAAAACGGGAGACATTTACCTTGGCACTTCATGCCGGGTACTGCACTCTAGGGGGAGACAAAGAGCACAGCACTGACTAGTTTCACTTTTGACAAGCTCCTTCCCTGCACACTGTGCAGCTGACGATCGTGAAACTCATGTCAGCCGCCCTGCCGCCGCTCCTCATATCAAAGAGTAGAGGGGGCCCTCAAGGGCCCCCTGAAGCAAGGGGCCCGGTCGCCATGGCGATCTCAGCACCCCTATAATTACGCCACTGGTCTTTTCTCTCAAAATGTTGGTTACTCATCATTCTCCAGGACTACTAGTACCATAATAACATAATTTCTTATGACGTAGAAGACAGGGTTAAAGAAGTGGTTCTGCGGGAATACGATTTTTTTTTTTTAAATTATTCTTCCGCTGTTAATATAACTAATGTTGTACTCACCTGTCCTATATATGCAGCAGCGATCATTCCGATTTCCCGAAAAAGGATACTTTATAAAACCGATCGATGGACGTTTCCATCTTGTTTGTGGGCACTCCTGAAGCCCACCACTGTTTATTTCCGGGATGCGGTGAATGCTGTCCCAGATTTTGTTGCCGCCCACGTCACATGACCTGCTTGCCGAGTCACATGACACGCTTACCTAGTCACGTGACCGGCAAGATATCGCGGGATTAGAGCACAGCGCGTCTCCTGGGATTCTCATGACTTACTCCCAGAAGACACAGCGCTGGTCGGGGGAAAAGGAACATACACGCCCACTCCCCGCGGGGGGATTTTGATTGACAGCACAGAAACGGCAGCATTGAAAAGGTAAGGATCGAGATAAAAAAAAAAACACGGATTATTTACTGTCTATGGCTAGCAGTTTGATTGAGCAAAAGTGAAAATTTAGGGTGAACCTCCACTTTAAGATAAGTAAAATTTTTTTATAGGTACCTTTTAAACATACTATCAGCAGGTGATTTTTACAGGGCGAGGGGCCTGGGACCTTATAAGCAGACTTTGCTATATCCATTTTTATATAAAAAAAAATATATTATGTCAGGACGACTTTAAGGAAATACCAGGGATCTTTAAAAAGTTTCTGCACTTTTTTTATATTTAATATAGTTAAAAAAGTTAAAAATATGTGGCTCAGGAAATCATTACCTTCCAACACTTTTGGAACTGAAAATAACCCCCATAGCCTTACCTCCTGGTTACACCCCCATTTCCAAAAAAGTTGGGACGCTATGTAAAATCTTCATAAAGACAGAAAGTAATGATTTGCAGATCTCATAAACCCACATTTTGTTCACAATTGAAAACATATCACGTGTTTAAACTGAGAAAATGTACCATTTGAAATTGATGGCAGCAACACATCTCAAAAAAGTTGGGAGAGGGTCATGTTTATCACGGTGTAGCATCCCCTCTTCTTTTTAACAACACATGTGAAAAGCTAATTATACTTTTTGGCCTGCAAGGGTCTGTTCTTTCCGGTAAGGAGCTAATTCTCACCTTTGGGTGTGGAGCATGTATTTGGTGACCAGTCACAGCACAGATGTTCATATGAATACATGAGTGGAACACGACCTTTTCAATAATTGGTTATTGGAACCAATATTATCATACTGTTTGCAGCACTTTGCACTTTATTCTCTTCATGATAGCATGAACTAAATTGTGGTTAATTACATGAACTTTTTTTTTTTAATTATTTATTGACTTTAAAGCACTTTATGATTATATGAAGTATGTTTGTTACATTTTATGCTGTGGGCACGTTTCATTGTGGCATGCACTTATTAAAGGGGTTGTAAAGGAAAAAAATGTTTTCCCTAAATAGCTTCCTTTACCTTAGTGCAGTCCTCCTTCACTTACCTCATCCTTCTATTTTGCTTTTAAATGTCCTTATTTCTTCTGAGAAATCCTCACTTCCTGTTCTTCTGTCTGTAACTCCACACAGTAATGCAAGGCTTTCTCCTTGGTGTGGAGAAAGCCTCTTGAGGGGGGAGGGGGCGAGCATGCAAGTCAGGACACTCTCTACTTTGCAGATAGAGAAAGGAGCTGTGTGTTAGTGGGCGTCCAGACACTCCTGCTCGCCCCCTCCCCCCTAAAGAGGCTTTCTGCACACCAGGGAGAAAGCCTCACATTACGGTGTGTAGTTACAGACAGAAGAACAGGAAGAGAGGATTTCTCAGAAGAAATAAGGACATTTAAAAGCAAAATGGAAGGATGAGGTAAGTGAAGGAGGACTGCACTAAGGTAAAGGAACTATTAAGGGAAAAAATGTTTTTCCTTTACAACCCCTTTAATATTTTTTGTAAAGACAGTGCAACACCTTTTTACTATGGTGACAGGATATCATAGCTTACAATATCACCCTACAATTCATTACATTGCAGAGTGTTCATAAAATGTATGCATACCAAGTATTGCCAAAGCTGATATATTGGGAAAGACCACTAGAGGGAGAGCGGGGATAAGGTTCACACTGTTATCTAATACCATTGTGTCATTGAAGAGGTCACTGCCCTTTTCATATAACATGCTGATTTTGAAATCTCTCTCTGCCTGGAGTTTCTTTAACTAATTATGTACTCAGAAGACTTGCAGATTAAAAAGTTATAGTGAGGTCTGATCATCCGCATACCTGTTGCTTTGCAAAGCATAGCAGCCTTGCAACTAGTGTTCTTAGAAGGGTAGATAATAATCAATAGCAGCCTCCATATTCTTTCAGTGTTAGTTTTCTATCACAAATGTATATATTTGGGGCTTGCTCCTTCCCATCTCCCAGCATCATGGGTGTACAGTGCATTCGGAAACTATCCACAGCGCTTCACTTTTTCCACATTTTGTTATGTTATAGCCTTATTCTATTTTCCACAAACATTTACAAACTATTCCTCATGATGACAATGGGGCTGATTTACTAATGAAGCTGCGCTGCGCCGGTACATGCCTTAATTAGTGCGCTGGATGAAGCCCTAATTAGGCGCATGAACCGGCGGCAGCAGCAGCGCGATGTGATTGATAAGTAAAGCCGCCGCCGAACTCCCTGTATAAGTCTATGGGGGGAAATCTTAATTGTGAATTTTAAAGGCTAATCTGCAAGTTTTGTCCTAAAAAGTGTTTGGGGACCTCAGTCCTGCCCCAGGGGACATGTACCAATGCTTTTTTTATTTTTTAAAACGGCCGTTTTTTCGGGAGCAATGATTTTAATAATGCTAAAAGTGCAATAATAAAAGTGTAATTTTTCTTTAAATTTCGTACTATGGGGGTCTCTAATGTCAGCATGTGAAAAAGCGCATGTTTCCCGTGGTTAGAACTGTCTCTGCACAAAATGTCATTTTTCAAAGGAAAAAAGCCATTTAAAACTGACTCGCGGCAATAATGAATTGTCGGCTCCCGGCAATTGCAGGAGAATTCATTCATTAAAAAAAGGGAAAAAAAAGCGTGGGGGTCCCCCCAAATTCAATAACCAGACCCTTTAGGTCTGGTATGGATATTAAGGGGAACCCCGCCGTCAATTTAAAAAAAAATGACGTGGGGTTCCCCCCAAATATCCATAACCAGACCCTTTGGGTCTGGTGTGGAATTTAAGGGGAACTCCACCCCAAATTAAAAAAAAAATGGCGTGGAGTCCCCCCTAAAATCCACACCAGACCCCTTATCCGAGCACGTTGACCTGGCCGGCCGCAGAAAAGAGGGGGGGACAGAGCGCGGCCCCCCCCCTCTCCTGAACCGCACCAGGCCACATGCCCTCAACATTGGGAGGGTGTTTTGGGGTGCCCCCCAAAACACCTTGTCCCCATGTTGATGAGGACAAGGGTCTCTTCCCCACAACCCTTGCCCGGTGGTTGTGGGGGTCTGCGGGCAGGAGGCTTATCGAAATCTGGAAGACCCCTTTAACAAAGGGGCCCCCCAGATCCCGGCCCCCCCCCTGTGTGAAATGGTAATGGGGTACCTTGTACCTCTACCATTTCACGAGAAAAAAAAATGTAAAGGGTTAAAAACGACAAGAGCCGGTTTTTGACAAGTCCTTTATTATCTTCTTTCTTCTTTCCTTCGGGTTTCTTCCTCCTTCTTCTTCTTCCTCTGCTTCTGTCTTGGGTCTTCTATTCCCGCATCTTGCCCGGCGTGTTCTTCCATCTTCTTCCGCTGTCCTTCTCGTCCGCATCTTCTTCTTCTTGTTTTTCTTCGCCGGAGCGGCCGCTTCCAATTGAAATCCCCGCTGTCTGCCGGACCACGCCCCCCTCTGACGCCACGGGCAAGCTCTTAGGAAAGTCCCCGTGTGGTGCCTGTGCGTCAGAGGGGGGCGTGGTCACATGTTCCAGAAAGCGGGCAATTCAATTGGAAGCGGCGACTCTGGCAAAGAAAAAGCCGCGCACAAGCTTCAAATTGAATTGCCCGCCCTCTGACATGTGACCACGCCCCCCTCTGACGCACTGGCAGCACACTCCTAAGAGCTTGCCCGTGGCGTCAGAGGGGGGGGGCGTGGTCCGGCAGACAGCGGGGATTTCAATTGGAAGCGGCGCCTCCGGCGAAGAAAAACAAGAAGAAGAAGATGCGGACGAGAAGGACAGCGGAAGGAGAAGAAGATGGAAGAACACGCCGGGCAAGATGCGGGAATAGAAGACCCAAGACAGAAGCAGAGGAAGAAGAAGGAGGAGGAAGAAGAAACCCGAAGGAAAGAAGAAAGAAGATAATAAAGGACTTGTCAAAAACCGGCTCTTGTCGTTTTTAACCCTTTACATTTTTTTTTCTCGTGAAATGGTAGAGGTACAAGGTACCCCATTACCATTTCACACAGGGGGGGGCCGGGATCTGGGGGGCCCCTTTGTTAAAGGGGTCTTCCAGATTTCGATAAGCCTCCTGCCCGCAGACCCCCACAACCACCGGGCAAGGGTTGTGGGGAAGAGACCCTTGTCCTCATCAACATGGGGACAAGGTGTTTTGGGGGGCACCCCAAAACACCCTCCCAATGTTGAGGGCATGTGGCCTGGTGCGGTTCAGGAGAGGGGGGGGGCCGCGCTCTGTCCCCCCCTCTTTTCTGCGGCCGGCCAGGTCAACGTGCTCGGATAAGGGGTCTGGTGTGGATTTTAGGGGGGACTCCACGCCATTTTTTTTTAAAATTTGGGGTGGAGTTCCCCTTAAATTCCACACCAGACCCGAAGGGTCTGGTTATGGATATTTGGGGGGAACCCCACGTCATTTTTTTTTAAAATTGACGGCGGGGTTCCCCTTAATATCCATACCAGACCTAAAGGGTCTGGTTATTGAATTTGGGGGGACCCCCACGCTTTTTTATTGGTGTTTTTAATGAATGAATTCTCCTGCAATTTCCAGGAGCTGACAATTCATTATAGCCGCGAGTCAGTTTTAAATGGCTTTTTTCCTTCAGAATGTCATTTTTCACATGCTGACATTACACCCAGGGCCGCCATCAGGGGGGTACAGGCAGTACACCTGCAGGGCCGCCATTAGGGGGGTACAGGGATTACACCGCCCGGGGGTCCCCAGGGGCCCCCAGGGGCCCGGATGGGAACCACCCTAAAACAAAAAAAACATTTATTTTTATTTTTATTTTTTTAAGGGCTCCGAAGGTCCCCAGGGGCCCGGAGGCCACTAAGGGCCCCAGATGGCAAGCCCTTTTTTTTAAATAAAATATATATATTTAAAAAAATATATATATTTTTTTTTATATATTTGGTTTTTTTTTTTTATGAAAGGGCCCAGAGGTCCCCAGGGCCCTGGAAGGCAACCCCCTTGTTTTTTTAATTTTTTTCGAGAAATGTTATATTTTAAAAATATATATATATGTATTTTCTCTCTTTTTTATTTTTATTTTATAAAGAGCACAGAGGTCCCCAGGGCCCCGGATGGCTACCCCCCTTTTTTATATATATTTTTCTTTATTTCTTATTTCTGTCAACATTTTTGTAAAGGGCCCCCCCGCTCCTCAATTTGCGGCACCACACCCCCCCCCCCCGCTTCTCAATTTCATGCGGCAACACCCCCCCCCCCCGGTTCTCTGCTCCAGGGGGCCCATCATGCCTGAAGCTGTGTAAGGGGCCCCAAAATTCATGATGGCAGCCCTGTACACCTGTAAGGGGCTCGGGGGTCCGGAGGTGCCCAGATGCCTGGAGGCTCCCCAGCGCCCCAGATGGTAACCCCCCTCTTTTTTTTTTGTATATATATTTGTTAGTTGGTTTTTGTAGGATTTTTTATTAAAGGGCCAATTTTTGGAATTTAATATTTTTTAGCAGTCTGGAGGTCCCCAGGGGCCCAGAGGCCCCCAGGGCCCCGGGTGGCAACCCCCCATATTTTTTGTTATTAAAGGGCCAATGTTTTGTTTTAGGGGTCTGGAGGTCCCCAGTGGCCCGGAGATCCCCAGGGCTCCAGATGACAACCCCCCACCTTTAAAAAAAAAAAAAAACAAAAAAAAATTATATATTTTTTGGTTATTTTTTTTAACACATATATATATATAATATAATTATGAAAGCTCCCAGAGGGCCCCAGATGACAACCTTTTTGCTTCTAAAAATGTTATAAACATTTTCCCCAGGTTTGTTACTTTTTACTTTAATTTCTTTTTTAAAGTGTATTTTGTGCGTGAAGTCGAGAGAGAGGAGCTGGACTTGCAATCGCCATCCTTCTCCATGCCCCCGGTGGCAATGGTGGGTGTGAGGGGGGCCTCCCACTCACCCCACCTGCTACACTTGGGAGCCCGATGGGACAGAGGGACTCCCCCTATGAGGGAGTGTAGCCCACCCAGCCAGCCCTGTAGGTCCTTCGCCTCCCTTTATTTTAGGAGACCTCATGGCCAAAGTGCGTGCAAGTGTGGTGTTTTTTTTGGGGGGGGGGGGGGGGCGTACTAAGCACAGGCGTACCTTGCAAAGCACACCCACCGGGAGCCGGGCTGACCACCACCAAACTCAATTCACATGTAGCCGAGACCGGGATCCGAACCCTTGGCTGCAGAGGTGAACGGCTTGTCAGCGCAGTGCCATTCACGTTGAGCCACCGCAGCTCCCACCCCATGTTATTTTTTTTTAGATTTTTGGTAGTTATTTTTTATTAAAGGGCCCAGAGCTCCCAAGGCAACCCCCTTTTTTATTATTTTATATATATATAGATATATATATATAGATATTGTAATTTATTTTTCATTAAAGAGCCCAGAGGTTTATTTTTATTAAAGGGCCCAGTGGTCCCCAGGGCCCCCGGATGGCTACCACCCTTTTTAATATATATTTTTCTGTATGTATTTTTTAGTAAAGGAACCCCCCGCTTATCAAATTGCGGCAGCCCCCCCCCTTCTAATATCAGGCGGCACCCCCCCCCCCTATTCTCTGCTCCAGGGGGCCCATGCCTGAAGCTGTGTAAGGGGCCCCATAATTCCTGATGGCGGCCCTAATTGCCTCCCCCCCCCATGGTACGAAATTTCAAGGAATTTTTCACTTTTATTGTTGCACTTTAACCACTTCCATACCGCGCCTATTCTGGCACTTCTCTCCTTCATGTAACAATTATATTTTCTTCCTTGAAACTTACTCAGGACCCCCAAACATTATATATATTTTATTAACAAACACCCTAGGGAATAAAGTGGCGGCCATTTTTTCGGACACATTTCCAACAGTATTTGTGCCAAAAATTTGCAAACGTTTTTTTTTTTTTTTGGCTTTCAAAAAAAAAACTGTTTCATGAATGACAAAATAAGAAAGCAGTAAAGCTAGCCCAATTTTTAGGGATAAGGTAAAAGATGATGTTACACCGAGTAAATAGATACCTAACTTGTCACGCTTTCATATTGCGCACACTCATGGAATGGCGCTAAACTTCGTTATTAAAAATCTCCATAGGCAACGCTTGACTTTTTTTCTCAGGTTACCACTTTTGAGTTACAGAGGAGGTCTAGTGCTAAAATTATTGCTCTCGCTCTAACGCACGCTATGATACCTCACATGTGGGGTTTGAAGGATGTTTACATATGTGGGTGGGACTTGCATGCGTGTTCGCTTCTGAGTGCGAGCTACTAGGGACAGGAGCATTTAAATTCCTTTTTATTTTATTTTTTAACTTAATATTTTAATTTTTGCACTTGTTTGTCCCTTTTTTTGTATTATTTTTCACTTTTCTTCCTATTACAAGGAATGTAAACATCCCTTGTAATAGGACTAGTGTGTGACAGGTCCTCTTTATAGAGAAAGGCGGGGTCAATTAGACCCCACATCTGTCCTCCAGGCTGGAAAGCATGGAATTGGTAAAAAAAAAAACATCTCATGCTTTCAGCTGCGATCATGTTCGTTCAGCACAGTAGTGTAGTGTGTAGCATGTTCACCTAGCAGCAAAAGGGTTGCTGGTTCGAATCCCGCCCGTGACACTATCTGCCTGGAGTTTGCATGTTCTCCCTGTGCGGGTTTCCTCCCACAATCTAAAAACATGCTGTAAATTGGATCCTGTCTAAATAAGCCCTAATATGCAGTAGGATATTTAGGTTTTGTGCTGCCCTAGGCCTGACCAAATTTTGGCACCCCCCTAATAGAAAAATGACCCACCCTTCCTGTCAAGGCCACACCCTGTTTTTTTATGACCCACCCAGGAATTTTCAGGGGACACACACAAGTTCTGTGGGGGGGGGGGGCACAGGAGACCCTTAATTTGCCTAGTTTTTCGATCACTTCCTGTTTGGCTATGGGGCAGGAAGTGAAGGCCAATCTCCCCAAACGGACAGGGATAATACAAAATAAACTGACAGAGCTTCTAACCCCCCCCCCCCCAACTCTATCCAAAATGAAAGAAATCCAAAAAATAAAAGTGATGATTATTGTTCCAGTTTAACCCCAAATTTCAGATCATTTTATTGAGAGGCTTAAGAAAATATAACCATGCCAATAGGCCAGGATCCAGCGTTGCTAATATGTATGAATGTGTGTTAGGGACCCCCACAAACACCACCCAATGTTAAATCAACTATTTTCTTGTTTGTTTTGGGGATGCCTGCACCCCTGATAGGGTAAAGACACCTCACAAATGTTGTCACTTTCTACTTAATTCATTCACTTCCTGCCACACAGCCAAACAGGAAGTGAGGGAAACACCTGAGTAATGTTTTGTTGGGGACACACAGATCAATATAAATAGTTTCCCATTTTGGAAATGGCATTTTGCTGTGTACACCCCAAATTAGTAGGAATCTTGGACTTTGGGGTCCATTTACTAAAGGCAAATCCACTTTGCACTACAAGTGGACAAGCAAGGAAGAAAACTCAAAACTTGGCGGGATTGGAAGTAAAAACCATCAGTGCTTCCCTTCTGATTTTCATTGCCTACGCTTCTACTGCAGAGCGGCTTTGCCTTTACTAAACCCCAAAATAACTAATCATTTGGGGTGTACACTGCAGTGCAATTTGCTTAATGGTGACACTAGTTAGATTGACCTGTGTCCCAAAGAAAAGACCATTGGTAGGGTTTTAACCTCACTTCCTGTTCAGCTGTGTGACAGGAAGTGAAGCCAATTTTAGGAAAAGGGACACAAAGCCCAGCCTAAAAACACTAGCAGGGGTTCTAACACTCAATTGGCTTCCCTCAAACAACCCACAATTAGAATAGGATTGTCTTGTGCTAGTTTCAAGCACAGCGCTGTAAATCAGCACTTCAAGCCTGT
The DNA here is from genome assembly GCA_029574335.1 of Rana kukunoris. Lineage (NCBI taxonomy): Eukaryota > Metazoa > Chordata > Amphibia > Anura > Ranidae > Rana > Rana kukunoris. The sequence goes on from CM056052.1 coordinate 516,042,676, forward strand.
CCACCAATACACACCACCCCTCCAACAGGCCATGTTTGCAGCTTTTCCTACATCTTGCACATGTGCTTTAAAAAGTCAGTCTGGACATCAGTTCTAGGAAACAAATACTTACCGCTTTGTCCTTCCTTTTCTGGTGACTAAACATTTCATGCATACACACCAGGAAAGAGCTTAGAGACAAATCACACTTGATGGTTTAGGCCCAAACTAGTTCAGCTGCAGCGGTTGAAATCCATAGCAGGAAAAAAATATCACAAAACAAACTTCAAAATTTGAAAGTAATTTTATTGGTCCACAAAACAAGGAAAGCAAAACAAAAAATTACAAATAAACACACCAAAAATATATAAAAACACCTAAAAACAAAAAAGACCAACGTTTATTTCACAGTCATTGGAAAATAAATCATGCTTTTGAAATAACAGGATAGACCCACAGGATTAAAACATTAGTCATTAACATCTTGAGAAACATTTAGCAAAATTATGTAGCAGAGAAAACATCAAAAAATACAAAACTTGCTCCAAAACATCTCTGTTTCACTCCGCCATTACTTCCAGCCAGCAAATCTGCCCCCTCTGAGGGGCAGCTGACACGTGCAGTATCCACGCTTTTTATAACATGTGTGCTAATGAACCAATTGGAAACACATGAAGAAATGTCAGCCTCTAGTTTGTGTGCACTTGTAACTGCTTACACCTGTTAAGGATGTCCTTAAATTACTAAGCCAAAAAAAAGCTTTCTGAGCATGCTCAGAAAGATGCAAGTCATTTTCAGGATGAAACTTCCAACTTCTTTTTCTAACTGTTCGAGCATGCCCAGTTCACTCGAAATGCAGTACCAGAATCAAATCTGCAATGGCGGATGAAAGCATTAGAGGTGTTTAATTTTTTTTTGGTCCCCCTGAAGTGATGCTTTACAAGCTGAACGGGAGGTCTTATAGAATTTTTACGTAACAAACCTAAATAGTAATAATTTAAAAGCCCCTGTCCCTAGTAGCTCGCAGTCAGAAGCGAACAAGCAGCATTTTTATTGTTTCCGGTTACCAGTTTAGATTTACAGATGAGGTCTAGTGCTATAAATATTCCTCTTGCTGTTACGCACGCTATGATACCTCACATGTGTGGTTTGAAGAATGTTTCCATATGTGGGCGGGCCTTAAATGTGTAAGCCCCGCCCACATATTGAACCCCCGTTCAAACCCCACATGTGAGGTATCATAGCGTACGTTAGAGCGAGAGCAATACTTTTAGCACTAGACCTCCTCTGTAAATCTAAACTGGTAACCTGAAACACATAAAAAAGCGTTGCCTATGGGTATTTTCAAGTACTGAAGTTTGGCCCCATTCCATGAGTGTGTGCAATATTAAAGTGTAACATGTTGGGTATCTATTTACTCGGTGTAACATCATCTTTCACATTATGGCCATAAATTGGGCTAACTTTAGTGTATTCTTAATTTGTAACCACTTGAGCCCCAGAGCATATTACTGGTCACTGACGGGGCCATTTTTTGCATTTCAACACTGCGTCATTTTGACTGACAATTGCGTGGTTGTGCGACGTGGCCCCCAAAAAAATTTGGCGTCCTCATCCTCCCCCCCCCCTAAAAAATTTTTTTTTTTTTTTTTGTTGGTGGTATTTGATCACCTCTGCGTTTTTTCTTATTTTTGCTTGACCCAAAAATATAGCGACAATTTGGTAACTAAAAAAACATCTTTTTTACTGTTTGCTATAATAAATCTCCCCCAAAATATATTCAAAAAATGTTTGCCCTCAGTTTAGGCCGATAAGTATTCTTGGACATATTTTTGGTTGCAAAAAATCACAATAAGCGTTTGATTGGTTTGGGCAAAAGTTCTAAGTAGGGGTTGGTCTTATGGGTTTTTTTGGAATAATTTTTTGTTTTACTAGTAATGGTGGCTATCATTGTTTTTTCTGGCTACTGCGACATTGTGGCGGACACATTTTTGTGAGATTTGGCATTTTTGTAGCGAGCAATGGTATAGAAATGCATTGCTTACTATAAAAATGACACTGGCAGGGAAGGGGTTAACACTAGGGGCGCGGAAGGGGTTGAATATGTTACCTGGGTGTGTTCTAACTGTAAAGGGGGTGGGACTGTGTAGGGGAAATGACAGATCGCTGTTCATACATTGTAGGGACAGACGAGCAGGCATTCCCCCCCCCCCTGACAGGACCGGGATAAAGGGGAACTCCACCCCAAATTATAAAAAAAAACGGCGTGGGGGTCCCCCTTCAGGTGCACAACAGGCTCTTAGATTTGATCTGGAACATAAGGGGTTAAACCCACGCCAAAAAACGGCGTGGGGTTCCCCCTCAGATCCAGACCAAACCCTTCTCCCAGGCACGCAGTCTGGCCGGACAGGAATGGGGGTGGGGACGAGCGAGCGCCCCCCCCCTCCTGAGCCGTACCAGACCACATGCCCTCGACATGGGGGAGTGTGTGCTGTGGGGGAGGGGGGCACTGCCCCCCCACCCCAAAGCACTCTTGTCCCCATGTCGATAGGGACAAGAGCCTCTTCCCGACAACCCTGGCCGTTGGTTGTCGGGGTATGCGGGCGGGGGGCTTATCAGAATCTGAGAGCCCCCTATATTAAGGGGGCCCCCAGATTCTGGCCCCCCACCCTATGTGAATGAGTATGGGGTACATCGTACCCCTACCCATTCACCGGGTGGAAAAGTGTAAACACAAAAAAAAACACACAGAAAAAAATAATTTATTAGTCAGCTCCGGGGGTCTTCTGCCGGGACCCCCCACCACCAGCCCATTGGGCCCCGGGCTTCGCCGTCTTCTGCCGGGGGGGGACACCCACCGATGCTCTCCGCCATGTCCAGCCAGGCCCCCACCCCAAAATAAGCTCTTTCACATCCGGGGGGGGCCGGCCGAAAAAAGCAGAGAACAACGGGGGCGGAGCCCCTCGGTCTTCCAGACGTTTTCTGCCGGGGGGGCTCCAGCCCCGCACCGGTCTTCGCCGCCGCCTTCCGCCGGGGGGGACACCCACCGATGCTCTCGGCCATGTTCGGCCAGGCCCCCTACCCCAAATCAAGCTCTTTTACATCCGGGGGGGGCCGGCGGAAATGGCGGAGAACAACGGGGGCGAAACCCCTCCTCGGTCTCAGTGCAGCTCCTCCCACTGGCAGTAGTTCCGGCTCCTCCCACAGAGCTCATTCTGCTTCCTGCTGGAGAGGAGAGAAGACCTGTCTTCCAGAGCTCCTGTGTTCCAGCCTACCAGGACCAGCCTCCAGCCCCCAGCCCCCTGCCCCGGAAGAGGGGTGGGATGGCCTCCCTCAGCCCCGGAGGTGGACCGGCTTCCGGCCTCCGGAGGAGTCAACAGCACCTGCCCTCCAGCCAGACCACCGCCACCACCATCAGCAGGGAGGACCGTCTCTTCCTGGAGACCCAGGAGGGTCTCTCAGACTGGACAGCCCCTCAGCCAGGTGAGAATGAGGCAAGAACCAGGAGGAGGCGGGATAAAATCAAATCCCTGCTGGTGAGGATATCTCAGGCCTGCGTGGAAAAGATGACTACTCTCGCAGGCCTGAGGGAAAAGAGGGACAGGTGCTCCAGTAATAAGAGATCTGAATTCAAGGGGGCCATCACCACCCTAGGACTAGAAGTAAAAGAAATATGGGAATACCTGGGGGGCTTTTGCCAACGTGGGGCTGGAGAGATGAACTTCCTAGAGGAGCTCCGGAGGACCCTCCAGCAGGCCAACCGGGAAGGGAGCCAGGCAGCGAGGAGGAGCGGGCGGTCTAAGAAGGGGTCCCAACCCCCCAAACAGCCAGGAGAGTCAGGGGAGCCTGGGTGCAGTGGGGGGGGGGGCGAGTGCCGGTGGTGCAGGGCCCAGTATGGCCATAAAACCTGGGGAGGGTTCCCGGGAGCCGATCCCTCGGTCCGTGGAAGGGACTGGGGGGTTGGCGAAGTCCGGGGAGTCCAGTGATCCAGGAGGTCGCCGGGCCCAGGTGCCGCCGGCGGTACCCCCCCGCCATCTTCAGGTCAGCATACCCAGGCTCCCCCAGGATGGTCGCACTGCCACAGCTGAAGCCCGCCATGTGTCGGCTTCCATGACCCCTCAGCTTGCAGTGGAGCGGGAGGATCTGGCCATGGAAAGGCCAGGGACTGCTCCTGCGGCTGCTATGTCATCGGGAGAGAGGCAGACACATGGTGGAGGCATTGTGCTGCGGTCATCTGGAGGTAAACAGCTTGTGTGCAGTGTGGCCAAGATGGCGCCGGCTGTTGGGGGTGGAGTAGACCGGGACCCGGAAGTGACCGCCCAAGAACCGGAAGTGCCCCAGCCGGAACCGGAAGTGCCCCAGCCGGAACCGGAAGTGACCAGACCGGAACCGGAAGTGACCATACCGAAACCGGAAGTGCCCGTCCCGCGACCGGAAGTGCCCCCCCCGCGAGTTTGCGGTGGTCGGTGGGGGCTCAGGGGACCTGGGGGATGAGAGGCCGGGGGTACAGGGGTGCCCAGCCCCGGACGCTGCAGCAGGCACCTCCAGGCACCCCCGGCAGGAGATGGACAGAGACGTTGAGGACGGTAAATTGGACGGTAAGCTGCCACCCCCCCAGGTCCCCATGGACACTGCCACAGGCCCCGAGGGGCTCCCTGCAGCACAGGCGGGGTGGGGGGAAAGTCAGGTGGGACCCCTCCCAGTGGACTGTATAGCATACGATTATATCCGGCAGTTGGAGGGGTCCCAGGGGGGCTCCCCCCCAGTACAGGTGGAGTCCCAAGGGGCTGGTGTGGTCGCGGAGGGGTCTGGGTGGGGGAGTTTGGTGGGGGTGGTACCCCCCTCTGCTGTGGTCCCGGGGGGGGGGGAGCCTGTAGTCAGGCCAAAGGTGGTGGGTCAGGGTGGTCAGGGTATATCAGCGGGGGTGGGTGCAACACCACCGGCAGGGATGGGGGCCCCCCCGTCCCCCCCCACTTCTGGGGGTGCTGAGGGGGGTGCCCCACTTCCGGAGAACATCTTTCGGGGGTCTCCGGAGGCCAACTTATTGTCTGCCCTAAAGGGGGGTCGCTCTTTCGCCCAGGTGTTGGGCTCTCGTGCCCCTCTGGACCACCTGTACAGCCGGTTTGGCGCCCAGAATTTCCGCGCCCCCCCTGCTGACCAGGAGAGGACGCAGGGGTCGGCGTGGACGAGGGGTACAGGTGGTCCAGAGAGGAGGCGTAGGAATGTTGTCCAGCTTCGGTACGAGGGTCCGGACCCCTGCCCCGCTCGAGGTGAGGTGGTGGGCCTGGTACTCTCCTTGGGTTTTGGGGTGGATGACCTTTTTGCTGTCATCCATCCCACCAACACACGGGAGTTTGATATAAGTTTTGTCACTCCCGTGTGTATGGAACGCTTTATCACCGGCTTTGGGTTGGTGAGGGGCGTTGACCCTTGGAAGAGGTACAGGCTCATTCCCATCTCCAGGCAGGAGGAGGTTAAGAACATCACCATCCTGGTGAGGAATGAGTCGCTCCCTCCGGAGGACATTGCCACCTGGCTCGGGAGGTACGGGCAGTTGCAGACCCCCCTGAGGAAGAACCTTGATGAGCGCGGGGTCTGGACCGGGGCTTGGTTGACCAGGATCCGGCTCAAGAGGGAGGGCAACAGTGTTGCCCACCTCCCTGGCAGCGCCTTTCTAGGCAGAGACCGGATCCTGGCGTTCTACCCGGGACAGCCCCGTCGTTGCTTCAAGTGCGGCAGCCCGACCCACATGAGCTCGGACTGCACGGTGGTCAGATGTGGCCGGTGCCACGAGTTTGGCCACCAGTCCGAGTCATGTGGGAAGATATGCTGCAACTTGTGTGGTGAGATGGGGCACCCATTTAGCAGGTGTCCCAAAGCATATCGGGGTTCTTCCTCAGGGGGGGGACCTCCCGGGCCGGGAGCGGCCGAAGCCCCCCCGGCGAGTGATGGCCGGGGGGGTGGGGATCCTGGAGCCCCTAGTACTACTCCGGAGGGACCAACAGGCCCATTGCCTCAAAGAAGGCGGAGCAGGCGTGGGCGTGGGGCTCCCCCCCCGGGGGACACGGGCTCGGTTGGCCAGGAGGCTCCCGATCCTCCGGAGGGCGGAGCCGGTGGGGAGGAGTCGGGGAGGCCTGGGGGTCCCGGGCCTGAGGGTCCGGGGCCAGGGCCTTCCTCTCCTAATGTTGCAGGGCCGATCCCCATCCCCCTTCCCTTTCCCCCTCCTCACCATTGCCCCTCCCCTCCACCTGGCCCTCCATCTGTTTCCCCATGCCCTCCTCCCTCATCTTCCCCTCCTCGTACCCCCCCCCCTCGCCCCCCCCCTCCCAAGTCCCGTCCCCCCCCTTCCCCTTCTTCTTCCCGTCCAGCTAAGTCTGGTCCCCCCCCTGTCCTCTCCCCTGTCTCTGGCCCCCCTCCTGCCTCTTCCATTCCCCCCCCTTCTGGACCCAGAGTCTCCTCTGGCCCTGTGGCCATGGAGATGGAAGCTGCTCGAGCCTCATCCAAGAGGGAAATCTCGAGCAGCGGGTCCGAGGAGGGGGGTGGTGTAGTCATCTCGGAGAGGTGGCAGGAGTGGGAGCAGGTGAGACGCAAAAAGAAGAAGGGGAAGGCTGCCAGATCTGGGGGCGGGAAGTCCCCAGTGAAGGGTGGGGTTCCCCCAGGGGCACGAAGTGGGGTGTCCCTGGGGAACCCGTTTGGTATCTTCTCCTCCTCCTCGGGCTCAGAGGAGGAGGAAGTGTAGATATGTAAATATGTTTTTGTGTTTGTAGTATGAAGGAGAACATGACCACTTTCAATCATTCTGATGGCGGTACCCTCTCCAATACGGCTTGCGACCATTAATGTCGCAAGTATTCGTTCTGCGGGAGCTCGTTTTATGGCCTTCGATTTTCTCAGCCGTGTTGAAGCTGACATTTTGTTTTTGCAGGAGACCTGGCTGGCATCTGTGGCAGAGATGCATCTAGCAAAGAGGGAGTGGAGATGTGGGCCCTCCCTCTGGTCTCTTGCGGCCGAGCCCTGCAGTGGGGTTGCGGTCCTTTTTAAGACTGGTCCGGTGGCTTGCCGGCGAGTGATTGAAGTGGAGATCGGTAGATGTCTGGTGGTGGACGCTGTCGTGAGGGGGCAATTCCTCCGGCTCATAAATTTTTATGGGCCTCAAACTAGGAGGGAGAGGAGGAGCCTCCTTACGGCGGTTAAGCCTTATCTTTTTACGTCCCAGCAGGTGATTTTTGGTGGCGATTTCAATATGATCACTAGGCCCAAAGACCGGGCAGGTGCCGCCAACCCTCTGGGATATGATAGTATTTTTTTGAATAACGTAGTGAGGGAGGCCAGGTTGGTGGATGTGCACGTTCGTCACCTCCCCAACCTCACTGGTTTCACATTTTCCCGAGGTAGTAGTAAGAGTAGATTAGATAGGTTTTTTTTAAAGGAGGACTCTGTCTGCTCGGCTCCTGAGCTGCAGTCGGTAGAGTTCTCCGATCACTGTATGGTATCTGTGGCCCTGAATGTCGCTGACACTCCTCAGAAAGGGAGGGGTTTGTGGCGCCTGAATGGGTCGCTACTGGAGGATCCTGAGGTTAGGGAAGCCTATGAGGTTTTCTTCCTGGGCCAGACCTCGCTCCTTGAGGGCAACTGCTCCCGCCTTGAGTGGTGGGAAGTAGTTAAAAAGAGGTCTGGCGACTTTTTCCGGGAAATCTCTGGGTACAGGGCAGCTTCCAAGTACCAGGCTTACCAGAGACTACGCAGGCAGCTTGACCGCCTGGTGTCCTCTGGGGGCTCTCAGGAACAGATATCCGGTCTGAAGGCGCAGATGAAGGAGTGTCAGTACGACCGTCTCGCCTCCCTGGTTTTTGAGAGGGATTATGGGAAGTTTATCTCTCCTGATCCCTACAGGAGCTGTGGTGAGGTGGCGAGGTCGAAGGTCGTACATGGCCTGAAGGATGCCTCAGGATCTCTGGTCCGGTCCAGATCGGGGATCCTGGGTGTCGTCAGAGACCACTTTTCGGACCTCCTGAAGAAGCGGCCTCTAGACATGGAGAAAGTCAGGGAATTCCTTGATGAGACCCCGCTGGAAGTGGGGTCTGACCTTCCTGACTCTCTGACAGAAGAGATCTCGGTAGCTGAAGTTGAGCAGGCTATTAGCTCTTTAGCTTCTAAAAAGTCACCTGGGCCCGATGGGCTCACGGCCGAGTTCTACAAAACCTTTAAGAGCCTCTTGGCTCCTCATCTGAGGGACGTGTTTAGTGAATGTTTGGCCTATGGCCTGCTGCCTCCCTCAATGAGAAGGTCAGCTCTGATCCTACTGTCAAAGGGGAAAGATCCGTCTGTGGTGGAGAATTGGCGTCCGATCGCCCTTCTTACCACAGATAGGAAGATACTGGCAAAGATCTTGTTTACACGTCTGTCTGCTTTGGCGGGCAGGATGCTGTCTCCCTCTCAGCACTGCACAATTCCTGGCCGGGGCACTTTTAGTGCCGTCCTGAGCGTCCGGGAGGCTGTGGAAAGGTGCAGGGCTGATGGCAGCGAGCGGTATCTGCTTGCATTGGATCAGGCTAAGGCGTTTGATCGGGTGAACCACGAGTACCTTTGGCTGCTTCTGAGGAGATACGGTCTGCCTGATCAATTCGTTGATTGGCTGCAGGTATTGTATAGGGGAGCTGAGAGCTTCCCTCTTGTCAACGGTTGGGTGGGCCGGGCCTTTGCCGTGGACTCTGGCGTCCGGCAGGGGTGCCCGCTGAGCCCCCTCCTGTACATCTTTGCGGTCGACCCCTTCGTAAGGAGGCTAGACTGCGGGCGTCTGGGGGGGGTTCCGGTGGGACCTGTCGGGGGTCCGGTTTCGGCGGTGAGGGTTGTGGCCTATGCGGACGACGTCTCGGTGGTGGTATCTGGTCGTGAGGAGGCCCATTATGTGGAGTCCCAGATCGGGTGCTACTCTGAGGCGTCAGGCTCGCTGGTCAATTGGGACAAGAGTGAAGTTTTCTGGTTGGGGAAGGAGGGGGAGCAGTTCCCCCTTCCGGACGTGTTCCCCACGCCCGTACCAGAGATTCGAGTTCTTGGCATTCATTTCGGCCCGGGTGATTATCCCAAGCTAAACTGGGAGCGCAGGCTGGTGAGTGCCACTCGGAAGGTGAAGGCCTGGAAAGGTTGGAAACTTTCCCTGAGGGAAAGGGTAAGCTTGGTCAAGACGTACTTATTGCCTGAGTTTCTCTTTGTAAGCTATGTGTGTCTTTTGCCAGCATCTCTCTATGCTCGGGTCTATGGTCTGTTCTTCCTGCTGTTGTGGGGAAGCAGACTGAACCTGATCAAGAGGGAGGTCACATACCGCCAGCGACGGCAAGGTGGGTTGGACATGGTCAACCCGGTGGTGTTCTTTGTCACCATCTTTGTTAAATACAATTTGCAGTCCATATTTGTGGACGAGCCTTCCTGGTGGGAGTGTTCATGCAAGGACTGGCTCTTGCTGTTCTTGAGGCAGTGGGGGGAGGGGGGGAGGCCCGGCGATCTGAGGAGATCGCATGGGTATCTCCCTTCCTATGTCCCCCTGGCATTAAAGGTACTGAGGCAGTGGCGGATAACTGCCCTGGAGGTGGGCTCTTTGGGTCGGCGGGAGCTGTACCTGAGGGTCATGGCCTCGGACATTTTGAAGCCCCTGTCTTTGAGGGACTGCCCTGAGAGGGTCCTCACGGAGGGGCTAGCCCTCTTGAATTCTTCTAGAATTCCAAGTAAGTTTTGGGATCTCGCATGGAGGTCGTTCCATGGACGACTCTATGTCCGTGCGAATCTCAAATACAGGAACCTGGGGGACAGGGACTGCCCCCGTCAGGAATGTGGTGGGACATTGGAGACCATGGACCATTTTCTGGTCCAATGTCCCTTCAACATGGAGGTTCTTACGAAGGTAGGGGGTGCCATTGGCTACCCCCGCCTTCCGGCCCTGACCTATGCTGAGCGAGTGTATGGTGATTTTGGGGTCCGCAGGGGATTTGAGTTATCGTCACTTTATTTAGTCAGCCTAGTTGTGCTTTATTACACTTGGCACGCTCGGTGTTTGGTGTCCACTAGGGACAAAATCCTGCCTGTGCATGAGGTGGTGGGCGGTATCTTTCGGGAGTTGGTGAAGGTGCGGGATCTGGAAAGGAGCAGGGTCGGGCCTGAGAGGTGTGCCCATTTATGGAGGGGGTTCCTCTTCCAGCCCCCTTAGGTCACGGCTCTGCCCCTCTCCATGGGTAGGGGCATCTATCCTTTTTCACCCCCTTAGATTTTGTTTATGGTATTTTTTTTGAAATAAGGCTACAGACATGTCTGACTATCATGTTCTTGCTCATACGTGGGTTGTAGGTATTTGTTGTTGTGATGGTGGGGTGTGTTGTGGGTTGGCGATGATCTGGACAGTAGTGGTTTCTATGGACTTTAATATCTCCCTACTGTACCAGTGAGCCGTTTTAAGTGGTTTTTTTTTTGGCAATGATCTGGGCAAGCTTTTCTGATGGACTATAAAGACTTTCTCTTGTACCAGTGAGCCTGTTGTAAATACCTGTTCTGGTGCTATTTTTTTTTTTTTTTTTTTTCTTTATAGTTATTTCTTGGTGGGTGGAGGTCGGTGATTTGATGGTTTGTGTTTTATTGTTTGTTTTTGTGTTATTTGGTTTATTTAGTTATTTTGTTTATTTTATATATTTGTTAACCTTTTGGTCGTAGTTTTATAAATAAAAAATTACCCCTCCTCGGTCTCAGTGCAGCTCCACCCACTGGCAGTAGTTCCGGCTCCTCCCACAGAGCTCATTCTGCTTCCTGCTGGAGAGGAGAGAAGACCTGTCTTCCAGAGCTCCTGTGTTCCAGCCTACCAGGACCAGCCTCCAGCCCCCAGCCCCCTGCCCCGGAAGAGGGGTGGGATGGCCTCCCTCAGCCCCGGAGGTGGACCGGCTTCCGGCCTCCGGAGGAGTCAACAGCACCTGCCCTCCAGCCAGACCACCGCCACCACCATCAGCAGGGAGGACCGTCTCTTCCTGGAGACCCAGGAGGGTCTCTCAGACTGGACAGCCCCTCAGCCAGGTGAGAATGAGGCAAGAACCAGGAGGAGGCGGGATAAAATCAAATCCCTGCTGGTGAGGATATCTCAGGCCTGCGTGGAAAAGATGACTACTCTCGCAGGCCTGAGGGAAAAGAGGGACAGGTGCTCCAGTAATAAGAGATCTGAATTCAAGGGGGCCATCACCACCCTAGGACTAGAAGTAAAAGAAATATGGGAATACCTGGGGGGCTTTTGCCAACGTGGGGCTGGAGAGATGAACTTCCTAGAGGAGCTCCGGAGGACCCTCCAGCAGGCCAACCGGGAAGGGAGCCAGGCAGCGAGGAGGAGCGGGCGGTCTAAGAAGGGGTCCCAACCCCCCAAACAGCCAGGAGAGTCAGGGGAGCCTGGGTGCAGTGGGGGGGGGGCGAGTGCCGGTGGTGCAGGGCCCAGTATGGCCATAAAACCTGGGGAGGGTTCCCGGGAGCCGATCCCTCGGTCCGTGGAAGGGACTGGGGGGTTGGCGAAGTCCGGGGAGTCCAGTGATCCAGGAGGTCGCCGGGCCCAGGTGCCGCCGGCGGTACCCCCCCGCCATCTTCAGGTCAGCATACCCAGGCTCCCCCAGGATGGTCGCACTGCCACAGCTGAAGCCCGCCATGTGTCGGCTTCCATGACCCCTCAGCTTGCAGTGGAGCGGGAGGATCTGGCCATGGAAAGGCCAGGGACTGCTCCTGCGGCTGCTATGTCATCGGGAGAGAGGCAGACACATGGTGGAGGCATTGTGCTGCGGTCATCTGGAGGTAAACAGCTTGTGTGCAGTGTGGCCAAGATGGCGCCGGCTGTTGGGGGTGGAGTAGACCGGGACCCGGAAGTGACCGCCCAAGAACCGGAAGTGCCCCAGCCGGAACCGGAAGTGCCCCAGCCGGAACCGGAAGTGACCAGACCGGAACCGGAAGTGACCGGACCGAAACCGGAAGTGCCCGTCCCGCGACCGGAAGTGCCCCCCCGCGAGTTTGCGGTGGTCGGTGGGGGCTCAGGGGACCTGGGGGATGAGAGGCCGGGGGTGCAGGGGTGCCCAGCCCCGGACGCTGCAGCAGGCACCTCCAGGCACCCCCGGCAGGAGATGGACAGAGACGTTGAGGACGGTAAATTGGACGGTAAGCTGCCACCCCCCCAGGTCCCCATGGACACTGCCACAGGCCCCGAGGGGCTCCCTGCAGCACAGGCGGGGTGGGGGGAAAGTCAGGTGGGACCCCTCCCAGTGGACTGTATAGCATATGATTATATCCGGCAGTTGGAGGGGTCCCAGGGGGGCTCCCCCCCAGTACAGGTGGAGTCCCAAGGGGCTGGTGTGGTCGCGGAGGGGTCTGGGTGGGGGAGTTTGGTGGGGGTGGTACCCCCCTCTGCTGTGGTCCCGGGGGGGGGGGAGCCTGTAGTCAGGCCAAAGGTGGTGGGTCAGGGTGGTCAGGGTATATCAGCGGGGGTGGGTGCAACACCACCGGCAGGGATGGGGGCCCCCCCGTCCCCCCCCACTTCTGGGGGTGCTGAGGGGGGTGCCCCACTTCCGGAGAACATCTTTCGGGGGTCTCCGGAGGCCAACTTATTGTCTGCCCTAAAGGGGGGTCGCTCTTTCGCCCAGGTGTTGGGCTCTCGTGCCCCTCTGGACCACCTGTACAGCCGGTTTGGCGCCCAGAATTTCCGCGCCCCCCTGCTGACCAGGAGAGGACGCAGGGGTCGGCGTGGACGAGGGGTACAGGTGGTCCAGAGAGGAGGCGTAGGAATGTTGTCCAGCTTCGGTACGAGGGTCCGGACCCCTGCCCCGCTCGAGGTGAGGTGGTGGGCCTGGTACTCTCCTTGGGTTTTGGGGTGGATGACCTTTTTGCTGTCATCCATCCCACCAACACACGGGAGTTTGATATAAGTTTTGTCACTCCCGTGTGTATGGAACGCTTTATCACCGGCTTTGGGTTGGTGAGGGGCGTTGACCCTTGGAAGAGGTACAGGCTCATTCCCATCTCCAGGCAGGAGGAGGTTAAGAACATCACCATCCTGGTGAGGAATGAGTCGCTCCCTCCGGAGGACATTGCCACCTGGCTCGGGAGGTACGGGCAGTTGCAGACCCCCCTGAGGAAGAACCTTGATGAGCGCGGGGTCTGGACCGGGGCTTGGTTGACCAGGATCCGGCTCAAGAGGGAGGGCAACAGTGTTGCCCACCTCCCTGGCAGCGCCTTTCTAGGCAGAGACCGGATCCTGGCGTTCTACCCGGGACAGCCCCGTCGTTGCTTCAAGTGCGGCAGCCCGACCCACATGAGCTCGGACTGCACGGTGGTCAGATGTGGCCGGTGCCACGAGTTTGGCCACCAGTCCGAGTCATGTGGGAAGATATGCTGCAACTTGTGTGGTGAGATGGGGCACCCATTTAGCAGGTGTCCCAAAGCATATCGGGGTTCTTCCTCAGGGGGGGGACCTCCCGGGCCGGGAGCGGCCGAAGCCCCCCCGGCGAGTGATGGCCGGGGGGGTGGGGATCCTGGAGCCCCTAGTACTACTCCGGAGGGACCAACAGGCCCATTGCCTCAAAGAAGGCGGAGCAGGCGTGGGCGTGGGGCTCCCCCCCGGGGGACACGGGCTCGGTTGGCCAGGAGGCTCCCGATCCTCCGGAGGGCGGAGCCGGTGGGGAGGAGTCGGGGAGGCCTGGGGGTCCCGGGCCTGAGGGTCCGGGGCCAGGGCCTTCCTCTCCTAATGTTGCAGGGCCGATCCCCATCCCCCTTCCCTCTCCCCCTCCTCACCATTGCCCCTCCCCTCCACCTGGCCCTCCATCTGTTTCCCCATGCCCTCCTCCCTCATCTTCCCCTCCTCGTACCCCCCCCCCTCGTCCCCCCCCCTCCCAAGTCCCGTCCCCCCCCTTCCCCCTTCTTCTTCCCGTCCAGCTAAGTCTGGTCCCCCCCCTGTCCTCTCCCCTGTCTCTGGCCCCCCTCCTGCCTCTTCCATTCCCCCCCCTTCTGGACCCAGAGTCTCCTCTGGCCCTGTGGCCATGGAGATGGAAGCTGCTCGAGCCTCATCCAAGAGGGAAATCTCGAGCAGCGGGTCCGAGGAGGGGGTGGTGTAGTCATCTCGGAGAGGTGGCAGGAGTGGGAGCAGGTGAGACGCAAAAGAAGAAGGGGAAGGCTGCCAGATCTGGGGGCGGGAAGTCCCCAGTGAAGGGTGGGGTTCCCCCAGGGGCACGAAGTGGGGTGTCCCTGGGGAACCCGTTTGGTATCTTCTCCTCCTCCTCGGGCTCAGAGGAGGAGGAAGTGTAGATATGTAAATATGTTTTTGTGTTTGTAGTATGAAGGAGAACATGACCACTTTCAATCATTCTGATGGCGGTACCCTCTCCAATACGGCTTGCGACCATTAATGTCGCAAGTATTCGTTCTGCGGGAGCTCGTTTTATGGCCTTCGATTTTCTCAGCCGTGTTGAAGCTGACATTTTGTTTTTGCAGGAGACCTGGCTGGCATCTGTGGCAGAGATGCATCTAGCAAAGAGGGAGTGGAGATGTGGGCCCTCCCTCTGGTCTCTTGCGGCCGAGCCCTGCAGTGGGGTTGCGGTCCTTTTTAAGACTGGTCCGGTGGCTTGCCGGCGAGTGATTGAAGTGGAGATCGGTAGATGTCTGGTGGTGGACGCTGTCGTGAGGGGGCAATTCCTCCGGCTCATAAATTTTTATGGGCCTCAAACTAGGAGGGAGAGGAGGAGCCTCCTTACGGCGGTTAAGCCTTATCTTTTTACGTCCCAGCAGGTGATTTTTGGTGGCGATTTCAATATGATCACTAGGCCCAAAGACCGGGCAGGTGCCGCCAACCCTCTGGGATATGATAGTATTTTTTTGAATAACGTAGTGAGGGAGGCCAGGTTGGTGGATGTGCACGTTCGTCACCTCCCCAACCTCACTGGTTTCACATTTTCCCGAGGTAGTAGTAAGAGTAGATTAGATAGGTTTTTTTTAAAGGAGGACTCTGTCTGCTCGGCTCCTGAGCTGCAGTCGGTAGAGTTCTCCGATCACTGTATGGTATCTGTGGCCCTGAATGTCGCTGACACTCCTCAGAAAGGGAGGGGTTTGTGGCGCCTGAATGGGTCGCTACTGGAGGATCCTGAGGTTAGGGAAGCCTATGAGGTTTTCTTCCTGGGCCAGACCTCGCTCCTTGAGGGCAACTGCTCCCGCCTTGAGTGGTGGGAAGTAGTTAAAAAGAGGTCTGGCGACTTTTTCCGGGAAATCTCTGGGTACAGGGCAGCTTCCAAGTACCAGGCTTACCAGAGACTACGCAGGCAGCTTGACCGCCTGGTGTCCTCTGGGGCTCTCAGGAACAGATATCCGGTCTGAAGGCGCAGATGAAGGAGTGTCAGTACGACCGTCTCGCCTCCCTGGTTTTTGAGAGGGATTATGGGAAGTTTATCTCTCCTGATCCCTACAGGAGCTGTGGTGAGGTGGCGAGGTCGAAGGTCGTACATGGCCTGAAGGATGCCTCAGGATCTCTGGTCCGGTCCAGATCGGGGATCCTGGGTGTCGTCAGAGACCACTTTTCGGACCTCCTGAAGAAGCGGCCTCTAGACATGGAGAAAGTCAGGGAATTCCTTGATGAGACCCCGCTGGAAGTGGGGTCTGACCTTCCTGACTCTCTGACAGAAGAGATCTCGGTAGCTGAAGTTGAGCAGGCTATTAGCTCTTTAGCTTCTAAAAAGTCACCTGGGCCCGATGGGCTCACGGCCGAGTTCTACAAAACCTTTAAGAGCCTCTTGGCTCCTCATCTGAGGGACGTGTTTAGTGAATGTTTGGCCTATGGCCTGCTGCCTCCCTCAATGAGAAGGTCAGCTCTGATCCTACTGTCAAAGGGGAAAGATCCGTCTGTGGTGGAGAATTGGCGTCCGATCGCCCTTCTTACCACAGATAGGAAGATACTGGCAAAGATCTTGTTTACACGTCTGTCTGCTTTGGCGGGCAGGATGCTGTCTCCCTCTCAGCACTGCACAATTCCTGGCCGGGGCACTTTTAGTGCCGTCCTGAGCGTCCGGGAGGCTGTGGAAAGGTGCAGGGCTGATGGCAGCGAGCGGTATCTGCTTGCATTGGATCAGGCTAAGGCGTTTGATCGGGTGAACCACGAGTACCTTTGGCTGCTTCTGAGGAGATACGGTCTGCCTGATCAATTCGTTGATTGGCTGCAGGTATTGTATAGGGGAGCTGAGAGCTTCCCTCTTGTCAACGGTTGGGTGGGCCGGGCCTTTGCCGTGGACTCTGGCGTCCGGCAGGGGTGCCCGCTGAGCCCCCTCCTGTACATCTTTGCGGTCGACCCCTTCGTAAGGAGGCTAGACTGCGGGCGTCTGGGGGGGGTTCCGGTGGGACCTGTCGGGGGTCCGGTTTCGGCGGTGAGGGTTGTGGCCTATGCGGACGACGTCTCGGTGGTGGTATCTGGTCGTGAGGAGGCCCATTATGTGGAGTCCCAGATCGGGTGCTACTCTGAGGCGTCAGGCTCGCTGGTCAATTGGGACAAGAGTGAAGTTTTCTGGTTGGGGAAGGAGGGGGAGCAGTTCCCCCTTCCGGACGTGTTCCCACGCCCGTACCAGAGATTCGAGTTCTTGGCATTCATTTCGGCCCGGGTGATTATCCCAAGCTAAACTGGGGAGCGCAGGCTGGTGAGTGCCACTCGGAAGGTGAAGGCCTGGAAAGGTTGGAAACTTTCCCTGAGGGAAAGGGTAAGCTTGGTCAAGACGTACTTATTGCCTGAGTTTCTCTTTGTAAGCTATGTGTGTCTTTTGCCAGCATCTCTCTATGCTCGGGTCTATGGTCTGTTCTTCCTGCTGTTGTGGGGAAGCAGACTGAACCTGATCAAGAGGGAGGTCACATACCGCCAGCGACGGCAAGGTGGGTTGGACATGGTCAACCCGGTGGTGTTCTTTGTCACCATCTTTGTTAAATACAATTTGCAGTCCATATTTGTGGACGAGCCTTCCTGGTGGGAGTGTTCATGCAAGGACTGGCTCTTGCTGTTCTTGAGGCAGTGGGGGGAGGGGGGAGGCCGGCGATCTGAGGAGATCGCATGGGTATCTCCCTTCCTATGTCCCCTGGCATTAAAGGTACTGAGGCAGTGGCGGATAACTGCCCTGGAGGTGGGCTCTTTGGGTCGGCGGGAGCTGTACCTGAGGGTCATGGCCTCGGACATTTTGAAGCCCCTGTCTTTGAGGGACTGCCCTGAGAGGGTCCTCACGGAGGGGCTAGCCCTCTTGAATTCTTCTAGAATTCCAAGTAAGTTTTGGGATCTCGCATGGAGGTCGTTCCATGGACGACTCTATGTCCGTGCGAATCTCAAATACAGGAACCTGGGGGACAGGGACTGCCCCCGTCAGGAATGTGGTGGGACATTGGAGACCATGGACCATTTTCTGGTCCAATGTCCCTTCAACATGGAGGTTCTTACGAAGGTAGGGGGTGCCATTGGCTACCCCCGCCTTCCGGCCCTGACCTATGCTGAGCGAGTGTATGGTGATTTTGGGTCCGCAGGGGATTTGAGTTATCGTCACTTTATTTAGTCAGCCTAGTTGTGCTTTATTACACTTGGCACGCTCGGTGTTTGGTGTCCACTAGGGACAAAATCCTGCCTGTGCATGAGGTGGTGGGCGGTATCTTTCGGGAGTTGGTGAAGGTGCGGGATCTGGAAAGGAGCAGGGTCGGGCCTGAGAGGTGTGCCCATTTATGGAGGGGGTTCCTCTTCCAGCCCCCTTAGGTCACGGCTCTGCCCCTCTCCATGGGTAGGGGCATCTATCCTTTTTCACCCCCTTAGATTTTGTTTATGGTATTTTTTTGAAATAAGGCTACAGACATGTCTGACTATCATGTTCTTGCTCATACGTGGGTTGTAGGTATTTGTTGTTGTGATGGTGGGGTGTGTTGTGGGTTGGCGATGATCTGGACAGTAGTGGTTTCTATGGACTTTAATATCTCCCTACTGTACCAGTGAGCCGTTTTAAGTGTTTTTTTTTTTTTTTTTGGCAATGATCTGGGCAAGCTTTTCTGATGGACTATAAAGACTTTCTCTTGTACCAGTGAGCCTGTTGTAAATACCTGTTCTGGTGCTATTTTTTTTTTTTTTTTTCTTTATAGTTATTTCTTGGTGGGTGGAGGTCGGTGATTTGATGGTTTGTGTTTTTTGTTTGTTTTTGTGTTATTTGGTTTATTTAGTTATTTTGTTTATTTTATATATTTGTTAACCTTTTGGTCGTAGTTTTATAAATAAAAAATTACCCCTCCTCTCGTCTCAGTGCAGCTCCACCACTGGCAGTAGTTCCGGCTCCTCCCACAGAGCTCATTCTGCTTCCTGCTGGAGAGGAGAGAAGACCTGTCTTCCAGAGCTCCTGTGTTCCAGCCTACCAGGACAGCCTCCAGCCCCCAGCCCCTGCCCCGGAAGAGGGGTGGGATGGCCTCCCTCAGCCCCGGAGGTGGACCGGCTTCCGGCCTCCGGAGGAGTCAACAGCACCTGCCCTCCAGCCAGACCACCGCCACCACCATCAGCAGGGAGGACCGTCTCTTCCTGGAGACCCAGGAGGGTCTCTCAGACTGGACAGCCCCTCAGCCAGGTGAGAATGAAGGCAAGAACCAGGAGGAGGCGGGATAAAATCAAATCCCTGCTGGTGAGGATATCTCAGGCCTGCGTGGAAAAGATGATACTCTCGCAGGCCTGAGGGAAAAGAGGGACAGGTGCTCCAGTAATAAGAGATCTGAATTCAAGGGGGCCATCACCACCCTAGGACTAGAAGTAAAAGAAATATGGGAATACCTGGGGGGCTTTTGCCAACGTGGGGCTGGAGAGGATGAACTTCCTAGAGGAGCTCCGGAGGACCCTCCAGCAGGCCAACCGGGAAGGGAGCCAGGCAGCGAGGAGGAGCGGGCGGTCTAAGAAGGGGTCCCAACCCCCAAACAGCCAGGAGAGTCAGGGGAGCCTGGGTGCAGTGGGGGGGGGGAGTGCCGGTGGTGCAGGGCCAGTATGGCCATAAAACCTGGGGAGGGTTCCCGGGAGCCGATCCCTCGGTCCGTGGAAGGGACTGGGGGTTGGCGAAGTCCGGGGAGTCCAGTGATCCAGGAGGTCGCCGGGCCCAGGTGCCGCCGGCGGTACCCCCCCCGCCATCTTCAGGTCAGCATACCCAGGCTCCCCCAGGATGGTCGCACTGCCACAGCTGAAGCCCGCCATGTGTCGGCTTCATGACCCCTCAGCTTGCAGTGGAGCAGTGGGGAGGATCTGGCCATGGAAAGGCCAGGGACTGCTCCTGCGGCTGCTATGTCATCGGGGAGAGAGGCAGAACATGGTGGAGGCATGTGCTGCTGCGGTCATCTGGAGGTAAACAGCTTGTGTGCAGTGTGGCCAAGATGGCGCCGGCTGTTGGGGGTGGAGTAGACCGGGACCCGGAAGTGACCGCCCAAGAACCGAAGTGCCCCAGCCGAAACCGGAAACCGAAACCGGAAGTGCCCAGCCGGAACCGGAAGTGCCCCAGCCCCCGAACCGAAGTGACCAGACCGAAACCGGAAGTGACCGTCCCGCGACCGGAAGTGCCCCCCGCGAGTTTGCGGTGGTCGTGGTGGGGGCTCAGGGGACCTGGGGGATGAGAGGCCGGGGGTGCAGGGGTGCCCAGCCCGGACGCTGCAGCAGGCACCTCCAGGCACCCCCGGCAGGAGATGGACAGAGACGGTGAGGACGGTAAATTGGACGGTAAGCTGCCACCCCCCCCAGGTCCCCATGGACACTGCCACAGGCCCCGAGGGGCTCCTGCAGCACAGGCGGGGTGGGGGGAAAGTCAGGTGGGACCCCTCCAGTGGACTGTATAGCATATGATTATATCCGGCAGTTGGAGGGGTCCAAGGGGGGCTCCCCCCCAGTACAGGTGGAGTCCCAAGGGGCTGGTTGTGGTCGCGGAGGGGTCTGGGTGGGGGAGTTTGGTGGGGGTGGTACCCCCCTCTGCTGTGGTCCCGGGGGGGGGGGAGCCTGTAGTCAGGCCAAAGGTGGTGGGTCAGGGTGGTCAGGGTATATCAGCGGGGGGTGGGTGCAACACCACCGGCAGGGATGGGGGCCCCCCCCGTCCCCCCCCCACTTCTGGGGGGTGCTGAGGGGGGTGCCCCACTTCCGGAGAACATCTTTCGGGGGTCTCCGGAGGCCAACTTATTGTCTGCCCTAAAGGGGGGTCGCTCTTTCGCCCAGGTGTTGGGCTCTCGTGCCCCTCTGGACCACCTGTACAGCCGGGTTTTGCGCGCCCAGAATTTCCGCGCCCCCCTGCTGACCAGGAGAGGACGCAGGGGTCGGCGTGGACGAGGGGTACAGGTGGTCCAGAGAGGAGGCGTAGGAATGTTGTCCAGCTTCGGTACGAGGGTCCGGGACCCCTGCCCCGCTCGAGGTGAGGTGGTGGGCCTGGTACTCTCCTTGGGTTTTGGGGTGGATGACCTTTTTGCTGTCATCCATCCCACCAACACACGGGAGTTTGATATAAGTTTTGTCACTCCCGTGTGTATGGAACGCTTTATCACCGGCTTTGGGTTGGTGAGGGGCGTTGACCCTTGGAAGAGGTACAGGCTCATTCCCATCTCCAGGCAGGAGGAGGTTAAGAACATCACCATCCTGGTGAGGAATGAGTCGCTCCCTCCGGAGGACATTGCCACCTGGCTCGGGAGGTACGGGCAGTTGCAGACCCCCCTGAGGAAGAACCTTGATGAGCGCGGGGTCTGGACCGGGGCTTGGTTGACCAGGATCCGGCTCAAGAGGGAGGGCAACAGTGTTGCCCACCTCCCTGGCAGCGCCTTTTAGGCAGAGACCGGATCCTGGCGTTCTACCCGGGACAGCCCCGTCGTTGCTTCAAGTGCGGCAGCCCGACCCACATGAGCTCGGACTGCACGGTGGTCAGATGTGGCCGGTGCCACGAGTTTGGCCACCAGTCCGAGTCATGTGGGAAGATATGCTGCAACTTGTGTGGTGAGATGGGGCACCCATTTAGCAGGTGTCCCAAAGCATATCGGGGTTCTTCCTCAGGGGGGGGACCTCCGGGCCGGGAGCGGCGAAGCCCCCCCGGCGAGTGATGGCCGGGGGGGGGTGGGGATCCTGGAGCCCCTAGTACTACTCCGGAGGGACCAACAGGCCCATTGCCTCAAAGAAGGCGGAGCAGGCGTGGGCGTGGGGCTCCCCCCCGGGGGACACGGGCTCGGTTGGCCAGGAGGCTCCCGATCCTCCGGAGGCGGAGCCGGTGGGGAGGAGTCGGGGAGGCCTGGGGGTCCCGGGCCTGAGGGTCCGGGGCCAGGGCCTTCTCTCCTAATGTTGCAGGGCCGATCCCCATCCCCTTCCCTTTCCCCCTCCTCACCATTGCCCCTCCCCTCCACCTGGCCCTCCATCTGTTTCCCCATGCCCTCCTCCCTCATCTTCCCCTCCTCGTACCCCCCCCCCCTCGTCCCCCCCCCCCCCTCCCAAGGTCCCGTCCCCCCCCTCCCCCTTCTTCTTCCCGTCCAGCTAAGTCTGGTCCCCCCCCCTCCTCTCCCCTGTCTCTGGCCCCCCTCCTGCCTCTTCCATTCCCCCCCCTTTGGACCCAGAGTTCCTCTGGCCCTGTGCCATGGAGATGAAGCTGCTCGAGCCTCATCCAAGAGGGAAATCTCGAGCAGCGGGTCCGAGGAGGGGGGTGGTGTAGTCATCTCGGAGAGGTGGCAGGAGTGGGAGCAGGTGAGACGCAAAAAGAAGAAGGGGAAGGCTGCCAGATCTGGGGGCGGGAAGTCCCCAGTGAAGGGTGGGGTTCCCCCAGGGGCACGAAGTGGGGGTGTCCCTGGGGAACCCGTTTGGTATCTTCTCCTCCTCCTCGGGCTCAGAGGAGGAGGAAGTGTAGATATGTAAATATGTTTTTGTGTTTGTAGTATGAAGGAGAACATGACCACTTTCAATCATTCTGATGGCGGTACCCTCTCCAATACGGCTTGCGACCATTAATGTCGCAAGTATTCGTTCTGCGGGAGCTCGTTTTATGGCCTTCGATTTTCTCAGCCGTGTTGAAGCTGACATTTTGTTTTTGCAGGAGACCTGGCTGGCATCTGTGGCAGAGATGCATCTAGCAAAGAGGGAGTGGAGATGTGGGCCCTCCCTCTGGTCTCTTGCGGCGGCCGAGCCCTGCCAGTGGGGTTGCGGTCCTTTTTAAGACTGGTCCGGTGGCTTGCCGGCGAGTGATTGAAGTGGAGATCGGTAGATGTCTGGTGGTGGACGCTGTCGTGAGGGGGCAATTCCTCCGGCTCATAAATTTTTATGGGCCTCAAACTAGGAGGGAGAGGAGGAGCCTCCTTACGGCGGTTAAGCCTTATCTTTTTACGTCCCAGCAGGTGATTTTTGGTGGCGATTTCAATATGATCACTAGGCCCAAAGACCGGGCAGGTGCCGCCAACCCTCTGGGATATGATAGTATTTTTTTGAATAACGTAGTGAGGGAGGCAGGTTGGTGGATGTGCACGTTCGTCACTCCCCAACCTCACTGGTTTCACATTTTCCCGAGGTAGTAGTAAGAGTAGATTAGATAGGTTTTTTTTTAAAGGAGGACTCTGTCTGCTCGGCTCCTGAGCTGCAGTCGGTAGAGTTCTCCGATCACTGTATGGTATCTGTGGCCCTGAATGTCGCTGACACTCCTCAGAAAGGGAGGGGTTTGTGGCGCCTGAATGGGTCGCTACTGGAGGATCCTGAGGTTAGGGAAGCCTATGAGGTTTTCTTCCTGGGCCAGACCTCGCTCCTTGAGGGCAACTGCTCCCGCCTTGAGTGGTGGGAAGTAGTTAAAAAGAGGTCTGGCGACTTTTTCGGGAAATCTCTGGGTACAGGGCAGCTTCCAAGTACCAGGCTTACCAGAGACTACGCAGGCAGCTTGACCGCCTGGTGTCCTCTGGGGGCTCTCAGGAACAGATATCCGGTCTGAAGGCGCAGATGAAGGAGTGTCAGTACGACCGTCTCGCCTCCCTGGTTTTTGAGAGGGATTATGGAAGTTTATCTCTCCTGATCCCTACAGGAGCTGTGGTGAGGTGGCGAGGTCGAAGGTCTTTACATGGCCTGAAGGATGCCTCAGGATCTCTGGTCCGGTCCAGATCGGGGATCCGGGGTGTCGTCAGAGACCACTTTTCGGACCTCCTGAAGAAGCGGCCTCTAGACATGGAGAAAGTCAGGGAATTCCTTGATGAGACCCCGCTGGAAGTGGGGTCTGACCTTCCTGACTCTCTGACAGAA
Source organism: Rana kukunoris (assembly GCA_029574335.1). NCBI lineage: Eukaryota > Metazoa > Chordata > Amphibia > Anura > Ranidae > Rana > Rana kukunoris. The sequence continues at coordinate 516,065,909 of CM056052.1, forward strand.
GAGATCTCGGTAGCTGAAGTTGAGCAGGCTATTAGCTCTTTAGCTTCTAAAAAGTCACCTGGGCCCGATGGGCTCACGGCCCGAGTTCTACAAAACCTTTAAGAGCCTCTTGGCTCCTCATCTGAGGGACGTGTTTAGTGAATGTTTGGCCTATGGCCTGCTGCTCCCTCAATGAGAAGGTCAGCTCTGATCCTACTGTCAAAGGGGAAAGATCCGTCTGTGGTGGAGAATTGGCGTCCGATCGCCCTTCTTACCACAGATAGGAAGATACTGGCAAAGATCTTGTTTACACGTCTGTCTGCTTTGGCGGGCAGGATGCTGTCTCCCTCTCAGCACTGCACAATTCCTGGCCGGGGCACTTTTGTGCCGTCTGAGCGTCCGGGAGGCTGTGGAAAGGTGCAGGGCTGATGGCAGCGAGCGGTATCTGCTTGCATTGGATCAGGCTAAGGCGTTTGATCGGGTGAACCACGAGTACCTTTGGCTGCTTCTGAGGAGATACGGTCTGCCTGATCAATTCGTTGATTGGCTGCAGGTATTGTATAGGGGAGCTGAGAGCTTCCCTCTTGTCAACGGTTGGGTGGGCCGGGCCTTTGCCGTGGACTCTGGCGTCCGGCAGGGGTGCCCGCTGAGCCCCTCCTGTACATCTTTGCGGTCGACCCATTGTAAGGAGGAGACTGCTGGCGTTCTGGGGGGGGTTCCGGTGGGACCTGTCGGGGGTCCGGTTTCGGCGTGAGGGTTGTGGCCTATGCGGACGACGTCTCGGTGGTGGTATCTGGTCGTGAGGAGGCCCATTATGTGGAGTCCCAGATCGGGTTGCTACTCTGAGGCGTCAGGCTCGCTGGTCAATTGGGGACAAGAGTGAAGTTTTTTGGTTGGGGAAGGAGGGAGCATTCCCCCTGGACGTGTTCCCCCGCCCGTACCAGAGATTCGAGTTCTTGGCATTCATTTGGGCTGATTATCCCAAGCTAAACTGGGAGCGCAGGCTGGTGAGTGCCACTCGCTGAACGGGTGAAGGCCTGGAAAGGTTGGAAACTTTCCCTGAGGGAAAGGGTAAGCTTGGTCAAGACGTACTTATTGCTGAGTTTCTCTTTGTAAGCTATGTGTGTCTTTTGCCAGCATCTCTCTATGCTCGGTCTATGGTCTGTTCTTCCTGCTGTTGTGGGGAAGCAGACTGAACCTGATCAAGAGGGAGGTCACATACCGCCAGCGACGGCAAGGTGGGTTGGACATGGTCAACCCGGTGGTGTTCTTTGTCACCATCTTTGTTAAATACAATTTGCAGTCCATATTTGTGGACGAGCCTTCCTGGTGGGAGTGTTCATGCAAGGACTGGCTCTTGCTGTTCTTGAGGCAGTGGGGGGAGGGGGGGAGGCCCGGCGATCTGAGGAGATCGCATGGGTATCTCCCTTCCTATGTCCCCCTGGCATTAAAGGTACTGAGGCAGTGGCGGATAACTGCCCTGGAGGTGGGCTCTTTGGGTCGGCGGGAGCTGTACCTGAGGGTCATGGCCTCGGACATTTTGAAGCCCCTGTCTTTGAGGGACTGCCCTGAGAGGGTCCTCACGGAGGGGCTAGCCCTCTTGAATTCTTCTAGAATTCCAAGTAAGTTTTGGGATCTCGCATGGAGGTCGTTCCATGGACGACTCTATGTCCGTGCGAATCTCAAATACAGGAACCTGGGGGACAGGGACTGCCCCCGTCAGGAATGTGGTGGGACATTGGAGACCATGGACCATTTTCTGGTCCAATGTCCCTTCAACATGGAGGTTCTTACGAAGGTAGGGGGTGCCATTGGCTACCCCCGCCTTCCGGCCCTGACCTATGCTGAGCGAGTGTATGGTGATTTTGGGGTCCGCAGGGGATTTGAGTTATCGTCACTTTATTTAGTCAGCCTAGTTGTGCTTTATTACACTTGGCACGCTCGGTGTTTGGTGTCCACTAGGGACAAAATCCTGCCTGTGCATGAGGTGGTGGGCGGTATCTTTCGGGAGTTGGTGAAGGTGCGGGATCTGGAAAGGAGCAGGGTCGGGCCTGAGAGGTGTGCCCATTTATGGAGGGGGTTCCTCTTCCAGCCCCCTTAGGTCACGGCTCTGCCCCTCTCCATGGGTAGGGGCATCTATCCTTTTTCACCCCCCTTAGATTTTGTTTATGGTATTTTTTTTGAAATAAGGCTACAGACATGTCTGACTATCATGTTCTTGCTCATACGTGGGTTGTAGGTATTTGTTGTTGTGATGGTGGGGTGTGTTGTGGGTTGGCGATGATCTGGACAGTAGTGGTTTCTATGGACTTTAATATCTCCCTACTGTACCAGTGAGCCGTTTTAAGTGTTTTTTTTTTTTTTTTTGGCAATGATCTGGGCAAGCTTTTCTGATGGACTATAAAGACTTTCTCTTGTACCAGTGAGCCTGTTGTAAATACCTGTTCTGGTGCTATTTTTTTTTTTTTTTTTCTTTATAGTTATTTCTTGGTGGGTGGAGGTCGGTGATTTGATGGTTTGTGTTTTGTTGTTTGTTTTTGTGTTATTTGGTTTATTTAGTTATTTTGTTTATTTTATATATTTGTTAACCTTTTGGTCGTAGTTTTATAAATAAAAAATTACCCCTCCTCGGTCTCAGTGCAGCTCCTCCCACTGGCAGTAGTTCCGGCTCCTCCCACAGAGCTCATTCTGCTTCCTGCTGGAGAGGAGAGAAGACCTGTCTTCCAGAGCTCCTGTGTTCCAGCCTACCAGGACCAGCCTCCAGCCCCCTGCCCCGGAAGAGGGGTGGGATGGCCTCCCTCAGCCCCGGAGGTGGACCGGCTTCCGGCCTCCGGAGGAGTCAACAGCACCTGCCCTCCAGCCAGACCACCGCCACCACCATCAGCAGGGAGGACCGTCTCTTCCTGGAGACCCAGGAGGGTCTCTCAGACTGGACAGCCCCTCAGCCAGGTGAGAATGAGGCAAGAACCAGGAAGAGGCGGGATAAAATCAAATCCCTGCTGGTGAGGATATCTCAGGCCTGCGTGGAAAAGATGACTACTCTCGCAGGCCTGAGGGAAAAGAGGGACAGGTGCTCCAGTAATAAGAGATCTGAATTCAAGGGGGCCATCACCACCCTAGGACTAGAAGTAAAAGAAATATGGGAATACCTGGGGGGCTTTTGCCAACGTGGGGCTGGAGAGGTGAACTTCCTAGAGGAGCTCCGGAGGACCCTCCAGCAGGCCAACCGGGAAGGGAGCCAGGCAGCGAGGAGGAGCGGGCGGTCTAAGAAGGGTCCCAACCCCCCAAACAGCCAGGAGAGTCAGGGGAGCCTGGGTGCAGTGGGGGGGGGGGCGAGTGCCGGTGGTGCAGGGCCCAGTATGGCCATAAAACCTGGGGAGGGTTCCCGGGAGCCGATCCCTCGGTCCGTGGAAGGGACTGGGGGTTGGCGAAGTCCGGGGAGTCCAGTGATCCAGGAGGTCGCCGGGCCCAGGTGCCGCCGGCGGTACCCCCCCGCCATCTTCAGGTCAGCATACCCAGGCTCCCCCAGGATGGTCGCACTGCCACAGCTGAAGCCCGCCATGTGTCGGCTTCCATGACCCCTCAGCTTGCAGTGGAGCGGGAGGATCTGGCCATGGAAAGGCCAGGGACTGCTCCTGCGGCTGCTATGTCATCGGGAGAGAGGCAGACACATGGTGGAGGCATTGTGCTGCGGTCATCTGGAGGTAAACAGCTTGTGTGCAGTGTGGCCAAGATGGCGCCGGCTGTTGGGGGTGGAGTAGACCGGGACCCGAAGTGACCGCCCAAGAACCGGAAGTGCCCCAGCCGGAACCGGAAGTGCCCCAGCCGGAACCGGAAGTGACCAGACCGGAAACCGAAGTGACCGGACCGAAACCGGAAGTGCCCGTCCCGCGACCGGAAGTGCCCCCCCGCGAGTTTGCGGTGGTCGGTGGGGGCTCAGGGGACCTGGGGGATGAGAGGCCGGGGGTGCAGGGGTGCCCAGCCCCGACGCTGCAGCAGGCACCTCCGGCACCCCCCGGCAGGAGATGGACAGAGACGGTGAGGACGGTAAATTGGACGGTAAGCTGCCACCTAGCTGCCCCACCCCCCCAGGTCCCCATGGACACTGCCACAGGCCCCGAGGGGCTCCCTGCAGCACAGGCGGGGTGGGGGGAAAGTCAGGTGGGACCCCTCCCAGTGGACTGTATAGCATATGATTATATCCGGCAGTTGGAGGGGTCCCAGGGGGGCTCCCCCCCAGTACAGGTGGAGTCCCAAGGGGCTGGTGTGGTCGCGGAGGGGTCTGGGTGGGGGAGTTTGGTGGGGGTGGTACCCCCCTCTGCTGTGGTCCCGGGGGGGGGGAGCCTGTAGTCAGGCCAAAGGTGGTGGGTCAGGGTGGTCAGGGTATATCAGCGGGGGGGGTGCAACACCACCGGCAGGGATGGGGGCCCCCCCGTCCCCCCCCACTTCTGGGGGTGCTGAGGGGGTGCCCCACTTCCGGAGAACATCTTTCGGGGGTCTCCGGAGGCCAACTTATTGTCTGCCCTAAAGGGGGGTCGCTCTTTCGCCCAGGTGTTGGGCTCTCGTGCCCCTCTGGACCACCTGTACAGCCGGTTTGGCGCCCAGAATTTCCGCGCCCCCCCCTGCTGACCAGGAGAGGACGCAGGGGTCGGCGTGGACGAGGGGTACAGGTGGTCCAGAGAGGAGGCGTAGGAATGTTGTCCAGCTTCGGTACGAGGGTCCGGACCCCTGCCCCCGCTCGAGGTGAGGTGGTGGGCCTGGTACTCTCCTTGGGTTTTGGGGTGGATGACCTTTTTGCTGTCATCCATCCCACCAACACACGGGAGTTTGATATAAGTTTTGTCACTCCCGTGTGTATGGAACGCTTTATCACCGCTTTGGGTTGGTGAGGGGCGTTGACCCTTGGAAGAGGTACAGGCTCATTCCCATCTCCAGGCAGGAGGAGGTTAAGAACATCACCATCCTGGTGAGGAATGAGTCGCTCCCCTCCGGAGGACATTGCCACCTGGCTCGGGAGGTACGGGCAGTTGCAGACCCCCCTGAGGAAGAACCTTGATGAGCGCGGGGTCTGACCGGGGCTTGGTTGACCAGGATCCGGCTCAAGAGGGAGGGCAACAGTGTTGCCCACCTCCCTGGCAGCGCCTTTCTAGGCAGAGACCGGATCCTGGCGTTCTACCCGGGACAGCCCCGTCGTTGCTTCAAGTGCGGCAGCCCGACCCACATGAGCTCGGACTGCACGGTGGTCAGATGTGGCCGGTGCCACGAGTTTGGCCACCAGTCCGAGTCATGTGGGAAGATATGCTGCAACTTGTGTGGTGAGATGGGGCACCCATTTAGCAGGTGTCCCAAAGCATATCGGGGTTCTTCCTCAGGGGGGGACCTCCCGGGCCGGGAGCGGCCGAAGCCCCCCCGGCGAGTGATGGCCGGGGGGGTGGGGATCCTGGAGCCCCTAGTACTACTCCGGAGGGACCAACAGGCCCATTGCCTCAAAGAAGGCGGAGCAGGCGTGGGCGTGGGGCTCCCCCCCCCGGGGACACGGGCTCGGTTGGCCAGGAGGCTCCCGATCCTCCGGAGGGCGGAGCCGGTGGGGAGGAGTCGGGGAGGCCTGGGGGTCCCGGGCCTGAGGGTCCGGGGCCAGGGCCTTCCTCTCCTAATGTTGCAGGGCCGATCCCCATCCCCCTTCCCTTCCCCCTCCTCACCATTGCCCCTCCCCTCCACCTGGCCCTCCATCTGTTTCCCCATGCCCTCCTCCCTCATCTTCCCCTCCTCGTACCCCCCCCCCTCGTCCCCCCCCTCCCAAGTCCCGTCCCCCCCTTCCCCTTCTTCTTCCCGTCCAGCTAAGTCTGGTCCCCCCCCTGTCCTCTCCCCTGTCTCTGGCCCCCCTCCTGCCTCTTCCATTCCCCCCCCTTCTGGACCCAGAGTCTCCTCTGGCCCTGTGGCCATGGAGATGGAAGCTGCTCGAGCCTCATCCAAGAGGGAAATCTCGAGCAGCGGGTCCGAGGAGGGGTTGGTGTAGTCATCTCGGAGAGGTGGCAGGAGTGGGAGCAGGTGAGACGCAAAAAGAAGAAGGGGAAGGCTGCCAGATCTGGGGGCGGGAAGTCCCCAGTGAAGGGTGGGGTTCCCCCAGGGCACGAAGTGGGGTGTCCCTGGGGAACCCGTTTGGTATCTTCTCCTCCTCCTCGGGCTCAGAGGAGGAGGAAGTGTAGATATGTAAATATGTTTTTTGTGTTTGTAGTATGAAGGAGAACATGACCACTTTCAATCATTCTGATGGCGGTACCCTCTCCAATACGGCTTGCGACCATTAATGTCGCAAGTATTCGTTCTGCGGGAGCTCGTTTTATGCCTTTCGATTTTCTCAGCCGTGTTGAAGCTGACATTTTGTTTTTGCAGGAGACCTGGCTGGCATCTGTGGCAGAGATGCATCTAGCAAAGAGGGAGTGGAGATGTGGGCCCTCCCTCTGGTCTCTTGCGGCCGAGCCCTGCAGTGGGGTTGCGGTCCTTTTTAAGACTGGTCCGGTGGCTTGCCGGCGAGTGATTGAAGTGGAGATCGGTAGATGTCTGGTGTGGACGCTGTCGTGAGGGGGCAAATTCCTCCGGCTCATAAATTTTTATGGGCCTCAAACTAGGAGGGAGAGGAGGAGCCTCCTTACGGCGGTTAAGCCTTATCTTTTTACGTCCCAGCAGGTGATTTTTGGTGGCGATTTCAATATGATCACTAGGCCCAAAGACCGGGCAGGTGCCGCCAACCCCTCTGGGATATGATAGTATTTTTTTGAATAACGTAGTGAGGGAGGCCAGGTTGGTGGATGTGCACGTTCGTCACCTCCCCACCTCACTGGTTTTCACATTTTTCCCGAGGTAGTAGTAAGAGTAGATTAGATAGGTTTTTTTTAAAGGAGGACTCTGTCTGCTCGCGGCTCCTGAGCTGCAGTCGGTAGAGTTCTCCCGATCACTGTATGGTATCTGTGGCCCCTGAATGTCGCTGACACTCCTCAGAAAGGGAGGGGTTTGTGGCGCCTGAATGGGTCGCTACTGGAGGATCCTGAGGTTAGGGAAGCCTATGAGGTTTTTTTCCTGGGCCAGACCTCGCTCCTTGAGGCCAACTGCTACTGCTCCCGCCTTGAGTGGTGGGAAGTAGTTAAAAAGAGGTCTGGCGACTTTTTTTCCGGGAAAATCTCTGGGTACAGGGCAGCTTCCAAGTACCCGAGGCTTACCAGAGACTACGCAGGCAGCTTGACCGCCTGGTGTCCTCTGGGGGCTCCTCAGGAACAGATATCCGGTCTGAAGGCGCAGATAAGGAGTGTCAGTACGACCGTACTCGCCCCCTGGTTTTTTTGAGAGGATTATGGGAAGTTTATCTCTCCTGATCCCTACAGGAGCTGTGGTGAGGGGCGAGGTCGAAGGTCGTACATGGCCTGAAGGATGCCTCAGGATCCTCTGGTCCGGTCCAGATCGGGGATCCTGGGTGTCGTCAGAGACCACTTTTCGGACCTCCTGAAGAAGCGGCCTCTAGACATGGAGAAAGACAGGGAATTCCTTGATGAGACCCCCGCTGGAAGTGGGGTCTGACCTTCCTGACTCTCTGACAGAAGAGATCTCGGTAGCTGAAGTTGAGCAGCTATTAGCTCTTTAGCTTCTAAAAAGTCACCCTGGGCCCGATGGGCTCACGGCCGAGTTCTACAAAACCTTTAAGAGCCTCTTGGCTCCTCATCTGAGGGACGTGTTTAGTGAATGTTTGCCTATGGCCTGCTGCCTCCCTCAATGAGAAGGTCAGCTCTGATCCTACTGTCAAAGGGGAAAGATCCGTCTGTGGTGGAGAATTGGCGTCCGATCGCCCTTCTTACCACAGATAGGAAGATACTGGCAAAGATCTTGTTTACACGTCTGTCTGCTTTGGCGGGCAGGATGCTGTCTCCCTCTCAGCACTGCACAATTCCTGGCCGGGCACTTTTAGTGCCGTCCTGAGCGTCCGGGAGGCTGTGGAAAGGTGCAGGCTGATGGCAGCGAGCGGTATCTGCTTGCATTGGATCAGGCTAAGGCGTTTGATCGGTGAACCACGAGTACCTTTGGCTGCTTCTGAGGAGATACGGTCTGCCTGATCAATTTCGTTGATTGGCTGCAGGTATTGTATAGGGGAGCTGAGAGCTTCCCTCTTGTCAACGGTTGGGTGGGCCGGGCCTCTGGCCGAGGACTCTGGCGGACCTGGCAGGGGTGCCCGCTGAGGCCCGCCTCCAGTAGCATCTTTTGCGGTCCGATCCCACTTTCGTAATGAGGCTAGACTGCTGGCGACTGGGGGGGGTTCCGGTGGGACCTGTCGGGGGTCCGGTTTTTCGGCGGTGAGGGTTGTGGCCTATGCGGACGACGTCTCCGGAGGTTTGTGGTAACTGGTCGTAGAGGAGGCCCATTATGTGGAGTCCCAGATCGGGTGCTACTCTGAGGCGTCAGGCTCGCAGGTCAATTGGGACAAGAGTGAAGTTTTCTGGTTGGGGAAGGAGGGGGAGGTCAGTTCCCCCTTCCGGGACGTGTTCCCCACGCCCAGTACCAGAGATTCGAGTTCCTTGGCATTCATTTCGGCCCGGGTGATTATCCCAAGCTAAACTGGAGCGCAGGCTGGTGAGTGCCACTCGGAAGGTGAGGCCTGGAAAGGTTGGAAACTTTCCCTGAGGGAAAGGGGTAAGCTTGGTTCC